>PVKS010007400.1:0-73191 GCA_004027875.1 Aplodontia rufa
GGAAGAAAGAAGGGAGGAAGGGAGGAAGGAAGGAAGGAAAGAAAGAAAGAGAGAGAGAGTAGGGTCTGCATTGACGGTTCATGGACTGCTTCCTTCGAATTCCAGTTCTTCAGTTGGAACCTTCCTGAAGCTGTCCGCCACCTCTACCGGATAGCACAGCTCTCTGTGTAATCTCCAATACAAATTTCTCCTGATTAGCTTTTGTTCCTTCTGGGCAGGAGCTGTGACTTTCCCTCCCCTGAAATACCCACCAGAGCTCAGGCCAGTGTCCAGGGCACGCACCTGCCTTCCTCATTCATTCCACCTACAGGGCCAGCGCTGGTTTGGAGGACCTATCATGTGGTCTCTGAACACACTTGCAGCACAGCGTGAGACCAAGTCCCACCCCAAGGAGCCCTTTCCCCTGTGGGCAAGAAGCAGGATGTGCTCGCTGGGGCCAGGTGTCCCTGGACACAGCAGCACAGGGCTCCCAACGCTCTGTTAGCCTCCTGGTGCCTCTTGATACTGAGGCTGCATAAAGAGAAGGCTCCTGAGCAAACGAAGTCAGTGTAGTGGAAGGCTAAATACTTTTAATTAAAGGAAGCCACCTAGGGACCAGCCTTGGGAGGAGGCTGTGCTCCTGGGCAGGGAAGGGAAGCACCCGGCCCTCCAGGCTGCTCAGTCCTCGCCCTCCCCACCCACCAGACCTCACGCCCCCTCCTTCAGCAGGCTGCAGGGACAGGAGGAATTGGCCTAACCCAGAGTTAAAGGGGAAGCCTTAAGGAAAAGGGCCTTTCTGTTCTTTTAGCCCCAGGCAACCAAGCAAGGGGGAAATAGAGTCAGGTCCCTTGGGGCAGCCACATTAGGGGCATTTCTGCTTCCTGGCTAGAAAATCCAGGAAGCAACAGAGCCCAGGACAAGATCTCTTAGGGACTCCAGGGCCCCTGCTGTTGTTTCTTCTTCCTCCTCCTCCTTCTCTTTCTCCACCTCCTCTCCTTCCTCCTCCTCCTCTTTCATCACCATCGTCATCACACCTAGAATTTTCAGAGCCCTGTGCCACGTACTTCATGTTTAATTAACCCTCACAATCTCAGAATGCATACATGGAGGTCACAGGACCCTTTTCTTTAGGGACAAGGGCACCAAGAATGGTGAAAGGGTGACACACAGCACCTTGGACAGCACCTGAAACACAGCTGGTCTCAGGAAGGGCCCCTGCTCCCTTAGCATGTCAGGCCACGTGTGTTCCCCCTGGAAGATGACTCTGGAGAGAAAAAACACGGGAGGCAGAAACCAGCCCAGGTCCCCAGCAGCCAGGGTCATGGTGAGGGAAACTGAGGTGTCCCTGTCCTGGTCTCCAGCTTCTTCCACCAAGGGGATGGAAGGGGACATGGGCATACTGACACCACGTTTTCTTCTCTTCTTGCGGAGAGCTTTGCTGAAGACTGGGGACAAGGAAAACCTGAGATCTCTGAATCCGTGATGAGAACCTAGAACCCACAGTGGCGCCTCCACCCGGAATTCCCCCTATTTAGCACTCGCTCCACACCAGGCACTCAGGAATCTTGTGGTGTGCCAAACAAAGGAATACTCCTCATTCATCTTGGTAGAATCAAGCTAGTGCTGCCTCATCATGCCACCTCCTTCAGGGCTACCTACAGGAGGGGCTAGACCCTGGGCAGCTCCCTGGCAGCCCGGGCAGCTCCCTGGCAGCCCCGACATCTGCACCCCACAGGGAAGGCAGGTGACCTGGGTATGCTCTCTCCACCAAAGTGTCCTGGGTTAACCTCCTGGCTCAACCCCGTACTAAGGCCACATAAAGACATAAAACATAACCTAAGCTGGGTGAGGATTCCTTATGGTCGTGGTCACAAATGGCCCTGATGGGTGAAACCTACCAGTGAGCTTCATCTTGATGTGAACAAGGTGCAAAGCCCCATGGGACTCCACACTCCGAGGACAGTGACAAGTATGCTTTTGTTGTGCAAGCCAACATTTGGTACCTCCTGCTACCTGCGAGAGCATCTACAGTGGTGTATGAGGGGCATGGTCACCTCTCTCATGGATGAGGGAACTAAGGCTCAGAGAGGTTAGGGCACTTGCCCAAGGCCACTTAGCTTTGAAGTAGAAAACTTCGATGTGCTTTCTGCCTGCCCAGCCTGCCTTTCCAGAAGTTCACCCATATGCGCTCTCTGAGTTTGGCTAGGCTCACTCAAACTTCAGTAGTCCCCAGTCCTTGTCTAGTGATCTTCTGAGGACAGTCATGTGAAGGAAGGTCTTCCTCTGACAGTAGGCAATGACTTTGTGGGACTTTCTAGACCCCATCAGGATAGGAGGGAAACCTTTGAATTTCTAAACAAATCAGTTAGTGCTCAGCAGTCTTTGCCACCCAGAGCAAATATTGGAGGACATGACCAAGTGTCACCAAGAGTCAAACCAGATTGGTCCTATCAGGGTCTGCCACTTGTCACAGGGCCTGGAGCCAGGATGCGTTTATTTGCCTCTTGACCCTCAACTGTCCCCTGGATCTCAAAGCTAGCACGAGCAAAGCTTCTGAGCAGACCTCATCCTCCGCCAGGGCCATCTGGATCCCCCATTTGGGAAGCCCTGTCAGTCAAGGCCTCAGAGGCCTGGAGCACTAGGAATGAGGCGTGGCCTGGCACAGAGACCCGTGTGTTTAGCACAATGACCTGACTGTGCAGGTTGTTCCAACCCAGCAGCGCTCCAGTGGTCACATGTTCCCCGAGCAGCAGGTGCTGTAACTTTGCCCGGAGATCGGGCGCCCTCCGTGGTGGTTAAGTGCCAAAAAGGAGGAAGGAGGCCTGGCTGTCTCCCACTGGCCCTGGGATATGGCGACAGCCACTCTTCAATCCTGCCATGGCCTCTGCCCAACTCCCTCCCATTCTACTCAGAGAGCCCTCGGCTCCCCAGAAAAACACCAGGAAGAGGCGGGCAGCATCCCCGGAAGAAACCTAAGCACTACTTGGTTCTGCTTCACCCACAAGCTGCCAAGAACCACTGCAGGCCATGCACTGCCCAAACTCAGAAGAGTGTTTGTCTCGTTAACTGCTGTGTGCCCAGCACCTACCACCATGACATCACAATGAGATCACCGTGTTGCCCAGGTCACGCACACCCACCCCACTTACATTAGTAAGTGAAAAGTACGTCAGCTGGTGGAGAGAAAGGAAGCAGGTAACAGAGATAAAGAGTAGGGCAGAGGGGCTGGAGTGGTGGCTCAGCAGTTATGGCACTGGCTTGGCACACGCGAGGATGGGGGTTCAAACCCCAGCACCATGTACGTACACAACCAGGACTTAGGGGACAGCGGCAGAAAGATCAGAAAGAGAGCAGGCCTAGAGCCAGGTGTGTGTGGCTTACGCAGAATAAAAGCAGCTGAGCCCAGAAGGAAATGTAGGAGGAGGCAGAAGGGTGGGCTGCGCGGAGCTTGCACGGATGGAGTAGGACTTGAGAGCTTTGCCAGAATTTTGTCATTTTCCCTAAGTGACTGTGGAGCCACTGGATGTGGCTTGGAATGTGTTAGAAGCTCGTGCCTGCTGTATTGTACATATTATGTAACATATATAAAGAAGCATCCCTACGTGTCATTAAGGTAGATGCATTATTGCGTAGCAAATGCACACCAATGCTAAGACACACGCACTGATAGTGCATTATAGGTGGCCGTGGGTGTGCGGTGGTACTATTCACTGTGACGTGCCACATCCGTCAGCAGCATGATTCCACACTGGATCACAGGAGCCAGCCCAATGGGATTAAAAAGGAAGATGTCCCTAGACATTTTTGTTGAAAAGGAGGAAGCATTGTATGGCGGTAAGGAGTGACTTTGCTCAAGACAGACCTAGGAAATACTTCCCTTCAACCTGTTTACAGACATGGGGAAACTGAGGTCCAAGATGCCAGAACTTCAGTCCCAAGTCTGGAACCCTGGTTTCCTGACCCCTACCAATGCTTTTCTGTTGTCCTAGATGGAAGACTGAAACCCTGTATAGCTCCCCACGCCCCCTTCATGCTGCTTGGGCTTTTTCTGTGGCTCAGTCACATGGGTGCCATCATCCTCCAGAGTGGGTGGGATCTGAAACCCTCTTCAACTCTTCCTCCTGGTCTCTGCTTAGAGGCCTCTTCTTCTGAACAACCAAGACCGCATGAGGCACCCTCCTTGTCTCCCCAAGGTTCCTGCTCCCCACCCTGACCCCATCGCAGTCCTGTTGATTTGTTCCAAGATTTCTTTGCTATTTTGCTCACTACTGTAGTCCCAGGTCCTAGCCAAATGCCTGTGCTTAACAGATGCTCAGTTATCATTTGCAAGTTAAATACATGGACAAGGGGGGAGGGAGGGAAAAACAAAAGCTTTGCTGGTGAGGTATCCCGCCATTATAGTCACCATGACAAGTACTTCAAATACATGATCCCTCAACCCTCTCTATGAACAATTTGCAGATCCCGTTCACACCATCCTGCGGACTGAATATCAATATCGTATGCATTCATTTTTACTAGATATAACAAACTGGAGAAACCGAGGGGATGATTCGCTTCCCCAAGGTCACGCAGCTTGTGGCACGGCTGCTCACAAATCCAGGCATTTGAGGCCAGCTACTTCCCATTCAGAGCTCCTCGGGTTCCGAATGCAGAGTCCTGGCATTTTCCGGTGACTGCTTTCACTTTTCGTGAGCATTGGCTAAGCACTCGCTGTGTTGTGAGCATCTCATCTGATACAATCGTCACGATATCATGCAAGAAAAGTACCCTTATTGGTCTCACTCTTCAGACCTGAACGCTGCAACTCGCAGAGGTTGGGAACCCAGCATAAGGTCACACAACTAGTCCAGGGATTGTCAGGATTCCAGCCTGGGCCTTGATTCCCAGCCCCATGGTCATGACCCCTACACCCTCCCTTTTAAGGTGGGAAAGTGAACACCTGTATCCAACGGGGAAGATCAATTTCCGGGACACCGGTCTCTCTCCATTGCAGCGAGGCTGAGGGAAGTGCTTTCGCTTGGAAAAATGAAATCTCAGAGCCAACAGGACCGAGAGCTGCAAAATGACAAGGACTGTAGACCCCGTGAAGGGAGCCACAGCACACACCTCCCGGAGGAGCCCTGCCTGAAAGGGGCAGAGACTCTGTTCTACTTTATCTCCTAGCTGAACCGGTGGCTTCTTTAGAGCAATTACCAGTGTCTGTGCCCTGAGACAGCCCCCAGGACAGTGGAGACCATGATGGCTCAGGTATTAGAAGGGTCTGAGATCAGATCCTGATTCTGCTCTTATTAGAAGGGAATGCCCTGCTCAGTTCAAGAGGGTGGTGGGTCCCACCCTACCGTGGGGACTGCACAGTAGCAAAGATAGCCAATGGGGGATAGAGAGGAAAATGGGGGTCCCAAGCCCTAAACCTCAAGTCTGCTCCTCCAAACACAGGGAAGTCAGAGGCTGTATGGTGCACAGCACCCAAGACTGCTCTGCTCAGACTGTGCCAGGGCAAGGAAGGAGGCTGCAAAGGGCAGGTCAGACCTCCTGAGTCTTTATCCCTCAACCCCTTCTCCATTCCCTCCACCTCCCTTCCCAGCCTCCAGGGTCTTTAGGTGATTCAGGACCCTGGGCACTGCTGGGGGTTGGGGAAAGCATGCTCTGCTCTGTGGTTTGTGCCAAGAGCAGGAACCTCTGGCATTCCAGGGCCACAGAGAACAAAGCCAGCCCTGAGTCTGATGAAAAGCCCCACCCCTGGGTGTTTTTACTCGGTACTTTCCCTAGTGCCCTGGATGGGCAGGAGAGGATTCCTGTGCCCTGACTCCTGTTGCTCTGGGTGGACCACAGGGGCCTTACTGAGGGGAAGGTGTTCCTGTTTAGTGAGCTCTCTCTTCCCTCCTGTGACAGGGGCCTGACCTCACCTGGCTACTCCCTGGGTTCCAGAACCTTCTGTACTAACAGAAGGGGTGTAAGTGTGATGGGGAGGAGCTAGGCTGGGGTGAGCAGAATTTCCAGCACCAAGGCAAGGCCTGGGTCATCAGTGCTTATATGGCTATCGGGTCAGGCACCACCTAGTGACCCTGGGCATATTAACTTTCCTGGGCCTCAGTTTCTTTTCATCTGCCAAACAGATTGCAAAGAGGGTCTAGTTCATTAATCGTAACTGCACAAGAACTATTATTAATAGAACAGAAAATGGACCCTGAGTCCCCTCCAGATGATGTCCCAGTTCCCCCTCTGTCTCCACTGAGGTCTTTCCTACCCAGCCCTGGAAGCCCTGGGTTTTCCTCCAGCAGCACAGGCAGCTACTGCGAAGGGGCTAGAAGGTGGGAAGAGCGCCCAAGAGACACGTGCACAGGTCACATCTGCAGCCCTGCCCAATGAGACAGGTGCCAAGGGTGGCTTTTTCCAAACTGCCCTCTGCTGCCAGTGGCCCCTTTCCTTCTCCTCCCCTCCCCGCCCCAGGATCTGTGTTTCTATTTCTGTGTTTTGAAAGCCTGGAGGGGTGGGGTACACAGTAATTAATGATTGATACTCGGGCACAGCCACCTGGAGGCCTCTGGGCAGGCTATGAGCCATCTCCTGAAAGAGGGGACAGGGTGGAAAGCCCACGTGGCTGTGGTTGTGGCAGGATTGGGCAAGGAAGACTCTTCCGCCCTCTGCTGAAAGGGAAGTCAAGGGCCAGAAGCTCTGCTGGTGCCCGGAGCTGCTCCACCCCTTCTGCCACCAGCTGCTCCCCCATTTGGGGGTTCAAGCACATTTGCTACTCTCCTCAGACTCCCTGCTCCCAGTCGTGTTCCCACACACACCTCCCTGGCCCTGTCCTCTCCAGGGGCTCTCAAGCAGAGGCCCAGGGAGCTTTGGAAGAACTTGCCATGCTTTGGGGGAAGGATTAAAGGAACCGATTTCTACAGCAAAATGTTCGAGAAGTTTTAACTCTGCCCTTCTTGGAGTGTTGCCCCTGCCTTTGTTGTCTAATAATAATTAACTTTTGTACAGAGCTGTAGTTTTCAAAGGGCCTACACATCCATAGCCCTATTCATCTCACAACAAAGCCATGAGCTAGTTCATACCCTCCCCAGGCCCCACCTGCCTTCACAGGTGCAGAAGAGGAAATTGAGGCTCAGAGAGAAGGAATGGTCCTATTTCACACAGTCAGGGCAGGAACACTCACCTTCTGACTCCAGGTACAGCTACACCTTGTTCAGTAGCTCAGGAGGCTGAGTCAAAGCCAGTCTCAGCAACTTAGTGAGGTCCTAAGCAACTTAACAAGACTCTTCCTTAAAATTAAAAAATAAAATAAATTTTTTAAAAAAGTACTGAGGATGTGGCCCAGTGATTAAGCCCTGCTGAGTTCAATCCATGGGACCAATAAATAAAAAGAAAGAAAGAATGCACCTTGCCCCAGGAATGGTTCATGTAGGGAAGATATCCTGGCAGGTAAGCAGGGAGGATTGTTGGAGCAGGACTTCTTCAAGGCTGGCTCTGAGAAAGTCCACACAGGGTCACGCCTAAGACTTCAGGTCAAAGAGGAAGAGGTGACCCCAAGTTTCCTCCCCTAGGCTACCTGGAGGTGAGGTGGAGAGGCCCACAGACCATTCTGGAATAGAAGATGCCCAGTTCTCTGAGCCAGCAGGTGGGCCCATTCCACCTGCACCCTCTCAGTTGAAACTCTGACCCAAAATCCTCCTCCTCCCCAGCTCTGATCAGCTATTACAGCTAACTCAAACTCCCGGAATTGCCCCAGTTTTAGCACTGAAAATCTCACATCTAGGGAAGGCTCTTAGTTTCATCCAGGGCAATCCAGACGATTCGTTACTGTACTTTTTTTTTAAAGTGCTTTAAAAAAAAAAAGATAAGACAGTGTGAGAGAGAGACAGCGAGAATCGATTTTTTATTGAGTTTTTCACGTGGCTTTCGTTGCTCTGACACGTAGTTGTGCACGTGGGTGCTGGGGTTTGAACCCGTGTACTTGCGCATGCCAGGCAAGCACCGTAACTGCCGAGCCACCGCTCCATCCCCAGATCAACATGTAATTTAAAAGCCATAGAATATTATGCAAACTCAAAAGTTTACTAGAGTTCAACAGTTAACTGGAGTTGTAAAGAAGTAAGCCTCAATATTCATTTTCACAAAGAAACAGATATGTGACCAGAATACTCTAGCAAGCCAAAGTTATTATTTTTTTGTCTGGTTTTGCATTTGAATATTAGTATCAAATTAAATTTTATCAGAAAAATATTGAGTTAAAAAAGTTGCAACTGGCTGTACAACACAGGTCACCAGTTGAAATTTTGGCAGGAAGTCGTTATGGGCATGGCATCTGAGACAGACCAGGAGGCGTTGGTTTCAAAAATTGAGTTCCCCATTTCCCATTGAATTGATAGTCATGACGCAAATGTACTTCGAAATTTCAAATCAAGTCTTGAGAAGGAAGACTTGAGATTTTTAAATATATATATTGCAAACCCTTCATTTTCCTAACAAGGGAACCAGTGCTAGAGATAGAGCTGGGGTTCCCAGTTGACGGTGCTTTGGCCTTGGTCTCAGGGGATCAGGAAGTACCAGAGAGCCCAGACCTGATTTCCACCTGTGCTTGGGACACAGAGCCAGCTGTGTTTATCTCTGCAGCTGGGGCTCACGGTGTTCCTACTGCTCATGAGTTCCGGGTCCTCTCTGCTCCTGTCCTCCTGGTCATCTGCTGTCCCACCTGCATTCTGCAGGAGTACTCCCTAGACATGTGGGTATGCTTTGAGGAGTAGCTCTGCATAGCTGCAAAGCTGCTAAGTTTTCATTAATGTGATTTTTTTTAAATGAGTTCACAACCGAGACAGGAATGTTTAGTAATAATTTGCTGTTTTTGCCTTTTGAGAATTTTTGCCCAAAAGCAGAGCAAGGCAGGGGACTTGTTTTGCTGGCAGTGAAGAGAGCAAGGCCAGAATCGACGAATGAGTTTGGGCTCACTGCTATCTACCAGATCCTTGGTTTGGGTGGAACCACCAAGTTTTCAGAACCACTTAGATCAGGGCTTGTCAGACTCACTGTAGGGTGCTGCTTTCCTAGTGGGAGGAGAGCGTGGGTGGATGGTGACCAGAGTCTCTATTGTGACTTCCACACACCACTGGCTCCCCAACAGTGGCAGGGAAGGGATCAGCATAGTACGCCAGCCCATGGGGTCCATAGGACCTACACCAAGGTCCAGTTCCAATCTTCTCTCTCTCCAAGCAGAGAAGTCTGAGCACAGAAGTCGAGAATCCTAACCTTTGAAAGCCACAGAGCAATTTTAAAGAACAATTTTGGAGGGACATTTAAAACAAAGCACCAGTTGCTTTCACTGAGAACACCTTACGAATGTGAAGGATCCCATTTAGGGACACACATATTCTTTTCACAAAATGGATTTCCTCTAAATCAAGAAATGAGAAAGACTGGATGAGGAGATAGTGAATTAACTTTTTTTTTTAATTAGGAAAAGCTGTGAGTTTTCACATACACATACACACACAGACACCCTTCACTTCCTTCCACCTCCCTCCAGCACCTATCCTCCACATCCCAGCAACAAAGGAGGAGAAGCTTTTGCCACTACTAAGTGCCCCCCTTCTACCCAAGGGACCCCTTTTTATCTACATCCAGAACCCCACATTGCAAAGACTGCTGCAGCCAAGGATATGGGTTAGCAATTCCTGTCCCTTTCTAAGGTCCTTCCAGGAAGAGGTGAAATCTAGGCCATTACCGTTCTTCCTCCAAACTCTTTCCCCAAGTTCAAAATCCTCAAGGATCAAGAAAGAGGGAAGGTGGCTGTGCATGCGTTCAGAAGAAAGGAGACCCCTGGCATGGGAAATTTGACCACTCCTTAATCTAATAAAGAGAGGGTGTGGATCCTGCCTGTGTAGCCCAGAGGGAATGGCTTCGGGCTGATAAGGAGTCTGCCCTGGAAGAGGTGCCCACCAGGGTGAGAAGATGGGACCTTCTTGCCTATACCCCTGTGAACGGGCTTCTAGGGAAAGAATTGGGCAACAAAACAAAAGTTCCCTCAAGACGAGAAAAGGAAAGACTGCCTCCCAATGAGAGTACTGGGGTTAGAGGAGGGCCACAAGGAGTCACAGCTACACCGTGCCTCTCACTCTGGTGGTCAGCGACCCTGGAGCCCCAGAGGACCTCAACCTCAGGCCCTGAGGCCTCCATCTCCCAGACCTGCTGACTTAGGGCTCAGCTGCCTCCCTCTCTTCCCTCTGCTGGAAACAGAAGCTCCAGCGAATGTTTCTAACTCCTGAGTCCACTCAGCCATGTCCCCCTTGCAAAATCCTCCCCTTCCCGCACCCCCCTGCACCCAGCCAGCCAATCCGAGGCCTGTGAGCCTCGCCAGACCCATCTCCCAGGGCCTCGGCGGGATAAAACCGGTTGGCGATGCCGGGTGGATGGGAACAAACTTCAGAACGAGAAGACACACCGGGCCCAGGGCACCCTCGGGGGCGGACCCAGGCAGTGAGGGCCTGTGGCCGGCCGGCCAGGTATGCCGCTCAGGGGTTAGCAGAGGGCTGGCTGGGAGAGTGGGGAGGCTTGGAGGACAGAGCCCCAGAAAACTAGCAGCCCTTTCCCTCTGGAGTTAAACAGGATAGGCTGGGGCAGTGGAGAGAGAGGGTGCCAGGGCTGGAATTTAGGACTTCCTCGTGCATCTCCAATCCCGCATCTTCCGGACAGGCGGAAAGGAAAGGCGTGTTAGCTAGGCCAGGCAGGATTGGCCCCGCTTCGCCTAAAAATCCCCGACTCCTGGCGCTCTGTGAAAGTCTAGGGGCCAAGGCCTGAGGCGGGAGGTCTAAGGCCGGGGGCATGGAATCTCATGCCCCTTCCCCGCGATCTGTGCAGGGCAGCGGCGTGGCGGCTGGGACGTGCGTGAAGGAAGCCCCGAGTGTTCGGCAAGCTGCGAGCGACTTCCTGGCGATGCCTCACAACTCCATCAGATCTGGTAAGGACGCGGCGTGGCTAGGACCCCCAAGCCCCCGCGCCGCCGTGCGTCCGTGCGTGCGCTCCGGTCGGTGGGGCTCCGCAGCTTACGCTTGGGGCTTGCGGGACCCACTGCGTGGGGACGCCTCGGGCCTGGCTCTCCGCTGGGGCCGTCTCACTGTTCTCCAGTCCCCCTGGGTCGGACTGAGCCGCCCTCCCCAGGCCTTGGTTTCTGCGGACAACACAGCGGTGAGGGGTTCTCTGTGGGGTCATGAGGGTTGTCCTTTGCATCCCACGACCGCCTTGCGCAGCCCACTAAGGTGGACATTCTGCGTTCAGAGGCCCAGAGCCCCGCGGGTGCTGGGCTTGCAGCTCCCTTGACCCGGACCTCTAAGCCCTCCTCTCAGGGTGCGTGCAGTGCTAGGCCCGCGACTCTCTTAGCAGGACCCGGAGCCAAAGGGAAGGGAACCTGCGGTCGGAGGCCTGGAGCCGGTGGCGTACTCTAGGGCTCTGGGATTCTTTCTTGCCCGGCACGTAGCAGGCGGGTATCCGCGCGCGGGGCGTTCACTCCCGGGGACTAAGCTGCCCGCGGATCCGAAACCCCCTTCCCCACCTGTGCCAGGGACCCAGGGCCTTCAAAAGCGTTCGCGCTCCCTGGCCATGTTGCCTGCTGTCCCCGCTCCCGGCCCGGGCCGGGCGGGGTCTGTATGGGGAAGGAGCCCCAGGGTCGGGGCTGGTGGACGCGGTGGGCTTGGCCACCCAGACGCGCAGCCAGTGCAGACAGCGGGCGAAGGCGCGGCTAGACCCGCGGTGATGGATGGAGCCGGGCCAGCCGCGGAGAAGGCGATTTATGGGGCCAGGGCGCATCTCTATCGATTTGGGCCGGCGAAGTGAGAGGAAATCAATATTTCAGATGAATTCTCGGCGAATATGAAGTCCCGCTTGGCAAACGGGGCATTTGTTATAATAAGGAGGGTCGGGTAGCGCGTTGCGCGCGGCTGAGGTCTCTATTTAGCGGCGAGCGCCGCGGAACTGGAAAGTGCCGCGCAGCCTGGGGTCCCAGGGCCGAAGCTCCACTAGGACCGGAGCAGGCAACCCCCTTTGGCTCCGAAAGGCATCTCCTCGGGGCTGGCTCTGGAACCGCAGGATGCGCCCTCCCTATCCCCTATGTCCTTGGAAAGTGGGGCCAGAGCGTCCCAGCCGCCCCCTGCGGGCGACGGGCAGCTTCGGGGACCTCGGGGTAGAGACCTCGCTGCGCTGCCCGGGCGCCGCAGGTTTGGCGAGGCCGGGAACCTGCCGGAACTGCCTGACAGCCCTTCTCCGTCTCCTCCCAGGAGTCAGGCGCTCTGCTAGACCACTTCCTAAGGCCAGGACAGACAGGCTTTTAGTCCATTAGTCTTTAGCTAAACCCGGGTACCGTAAAACGTAACGTCACCCCCACCCTGTGATTAGGAGGGTCCTGGAAGGCCAAGCGCGCCGTACGGTACCGGGTGCCTGATCTTGCTGGGCTCCGAGGAGGGTCCGGTCCTTCCCCTCGACCTTCCCCTGACCTTTCGGGTGGAGGTAAGAGGAATGAGTACTCTGGACCTCGAATTTACCGGGCTGCGCGGGATCCTTTCTCTGTGACCCTGTGCAAGAAATAACACGACATCACAAGCCCTCGGGTTCACTTATTGTTCCCCGCCTCCCCGCTGCTTAATTTTTATTTTGTAGATCTCATTAGAATAAATGGGAATTAAAAGAAGGAAAAGCAAAAGACACCATTTACTTTGACTTCATTTTTAATCAACAACAATCCCAAAGATGAGACACTGCTTTCTCCTAAACTCAGCAGCAAATTGTCCTTGGATTTCCAGGAGGAGCCAGCTGCTCCTGGCCCCACCAGGTATTTTTCCCTTGGGGCGTCAAAGGGGCTTCTCCTGCTCACTTCCCAAAACAAAGAAATAAAACTATGAGGGAGGGAGGACCGAACTTTCTCCATTAAGGCTAGAAAGAGAAGCAGAGGAGAAAATCTCCTAAACAGTGGGAGACTGTCCCCTTTCCTGAAGCCCCTATCTTGGCAGACCGGAGACGTCAGTCTTTCTTAACAGTTTACTTGATATTGTCCCCAATATTTAGAGCTCAATTCATGAGTTGACCCTTGTTCATATAAGCCCAGTTTCTTTTGGGTTCTAGCAGCTTCCGAATCCCCCCTCCTAAGTCTGAGTTTGACTGGACAAGGAGACTTCCCATTGAAATTTTTTTCTGTAGCAGATCCTGGGCGCTAGCTTCCGTTTGGCTTTTCGGGAGAGCGAGGCAGAGCGCACCGGTTCCACAGTCCCAGACGCCCCGAAAAAGTTTCCCCTTCGGCCTCTCAGGCCCTGGCGGTCCTCTTGGCTAATCTTGCTGCAGAGAGATCATGGTATCCTCTACAACTTTATTCTGAAGGAACCGTGCGAGGGAATTATTGTGATGTGCGCAGGGCAGCGTCTGCCAGTTTTGTTGCATCAGGGAACAAAATCTTCTAGAGCAAAAACCTTTTAAAATTATTCAAAGATGCTTGAGAGATTATAAAGGCCACATAGATGTTCAAATGTAAATACTACTGTATCAACGAGGAGGAGAGTTTGGTAAAAAAGCAAGCAGGCTATTATTAAAAGTTATGTGAAATAACTTGTGGCAGTTCTTTCTCCCTTGCCCTGAAAAGGGATCATTCAAGTGGCAAGATGGGAAGTAAGATCAAGAGGAAGAGATGCCTCTGAGTTCCCGAACCAGGTGCAGAATCCTGGTCCTGGTTTTAGAATGGAAGAAAGAGAAAGAAACACATTTGGGGAATTTCTTTCCCCTGTGAGTTTCTGTCCTGGGTTGGAAGGAAGATCTTGGAAGAACACATAGAGGCACGGGGTACCTCTATTCATCTTTGTTTCAAGATGGTCTACCCTCCTACCCTCCTCAATTCAAGTTAATTAGGAGATAATTTAGCTACCTTGTGAATTAGTTTTAAGATAAGTATCTTTTCAAGCTTTGTCACTTTAATTGCCCCGCTGATTGATAAGAAGTAATTATTTCTAATTGACACTTTTTTGATCTCTATTGGAAGTATTTATTCGGGACTTTTCGGGGTAACAGGAAAGTTAATTAATTTAATCTGTCTTCACCCAAAAGAACTCTGACTGATTTTGGTGAAAAGGACAAAGAAAGTGAAGGAAACAAAAAACAAAAAACCAATCTCATGAGATTTTAATTACTAAGAGGCATTTTGGTTCAAAGGAGAGCATATAATATAATATATTAAAACTTTTACGGCCTCTCATCTCCATTTTTAACGAGGTGCACATTTTATGGGCATACAGGTGCACATGGATAGATTCACAAGCCCTATGCCAACTTCGTTATGAAGCAGGTTCCTCTGCTTTGTAATGAATTTGTGTGTGTGTATGAAAAGTAAAATCAGTAGAACTTGGTGTGGTCAGAATAAATGAAATCATTTTTTGTAAGAGCTAATTGTAGGAAAGATTTACCCATGGTCATCCTCATTCTGTAATTATTGATGGAGTTGGGTATAAAGGTGAAACTTTACTTATGGTATCATGCTGCCTCATACCTAAACCTTGGTGTAAACAGTTTAATCATTTACATCCTCCAGAACACTTTCCTGTGCCAGAGAAAGACAAGAAAGAATAAAGAGAAAAAGAAAGACAGTGGAAGGGGGGCAGTGGGGGAGGGGAGGAGGAAGTAACTGGGGAGAAGAAAAAGAAGCACTTATTTCAGAAACAAGGTGATCAGGTTCATGGAACCTTTGTCACTCAATTGAAGAAAATTAAAATGCTACTTTCAAAACACATTCTTTTGAACAGAAAATCTCTACCGCAGCCTCTAAAGCTACCCCTAACCATCACTCTCAAACCCCACTTTTCTATGCATACAAAGAGGCAGAATCTTTGGAAGTGGGTTGGTTGGGATATTGGGTATCTGGGCATCATAGTTTTGATTTGGGGGTCTACGGAAAGGAAGCAAGAAAATATACATTGTGCACTGAAGACTTTTTAAAAATATTTGAGTGTTATTGTTTTTAGTTTAGTAGTAAAGTCTCAATGATCCTGGTCTCCGGTTGCATGCAGGGTCTTTTCATAGGTAGGGGGGTGACTTACTGACATAAGAAAACATTCCCGCATTAACCCAAAGAAGAGGCACACTTCTGCTCACAGACGCTAGCTCGCCAGGAAGGCAATCACACAGATGAGATGCACTCCTGTCCGGTTCATTTCAGCCAGTGCCTTTTTCAATCATTTATGTATAAAATCTCGTCTCCTTTTAATGATATTTCTACCAGATTATGTGGAGCTGAAAGAACGAGGAAACATTTTCAATGAAAAAGAAATTTAAGACGTACAAATAGCAGATAATATCGCATACCAACCTCACTATTAGTGAAACTGAAAAAATATATAAATAAT
Organism: Aplodontia rufa; assembly: GCA_004027875.1. Lineage (NCBI taxonomy): Eukaryota > Metazoa > Chordata > Mammalia > Rodentia > Aplodontiidae > Aplodontia > Aplodontia rufa. The sequence goes on from PVKS010007400.1 coordinate 15,351, forward strand.
GCAAAAAAAATCAGCAAGGGAGAGTTTAGTAATGGAAAATTCCCCTGCAATTAAATGAAACAGTAATTCAATAAAGATATGCCTGAATGAATTAGCATTTATTAATTGGTTCTCATAAAAATAATTTGTGTGTGGGGTGTGTGTGTATGTCTGTGTGTGTGTGTGCGTGCATGTTGGGGAGGAGAATGGAGAAAGTATATATTTTTTTCATAGGAAAAGTTCTTCAAATTTTCCTATCAAATGATGTCATTGTTGCATTCTGTTTTGTGAAAAATCTCAATTCTCTCTCTGGCAAGTTTTGCCTGCTCATAGAGAGCTTGGGGGCAAAAGGAGGAGCCCCCTCAGAGCAGAAAGACTGAAAAATGTTCTCTCTCTTCTCTTGGTACATTTCCAAACATGAAACCCAGGGGGAACACGCTGGCAGAGTCTGTTATGATTAAGAATGTCCAAACGGGTCCCCCTGAAGACTCTCAGGCACCTAACTCTTTTTGGGGGGAGGCACAACTAACTGAGGCAGAGAAGGCTGCTTTGTGATTCTGGTCCCCCAGAGCATCCTCCTCAGGCTAGGCAGGAACTACAGTGCGTAATCTCAGCGAGGTGCTTGCTAGGGTTGACTGGTGCGTGGATATGTTTACTCTCTCTCGCCACAGTTGGTCTGTCTTCAGTTCTCAGCATTTTAAAGCTGCTCTATTTATCAATCCGAGAGGTGCCGAGTTCTCAGCTGAGTTGAGAAGCTTTAAGCTCTGTGACTCTGCGTACAGAAGGAGTCAAAAGATAAAAGAAACAGTTTCAGAGGGGAAAAAATGAAAAAGTTAATTTAAAAATGAGGGAGAGCAAAAAAGAAAAAAAGAAAAATGAGCCCTGATTCAAAATCGCAAATTATTTCTACTTCTGTTTTAGTTGAGACCTGGGGCAAGGCTGAGGCACTGGCCCCCATCAGCCCCCACTCCCTTCAGAGGTGGGACCTGAGGGTCCAAAACACCCTTCAGTGAAGTTCTTTGAAGGAGTAGTTCTGTCTGGATTCAAATTGGATCTTCCAACCCAGGGTGTATTGAGGAGGGAGCTAACACGTCCCACCTAGGAAAGGTGTCCAGCCAACACTGCATCCAACAGGGGTCTAGACAGTTCTCGTTAGGGGAACAAGTACAGAGAACCAGCAATCCAGGGGCCTTCTGGTTCCTGCAAGCTCCTTTCTCCCAGAGAAATCCCAGTTCCTCTCAGGGATGGAATCTCCCGAGTCAGGGCAAAGTAGGAAAACCAATCCACTCTTCTCTATTTGTGTGCAGAATTAACACTGTTAAGCAGATCTTCGGGGATTGATAATTATTTTCTCAGGTCCAGGGGTAGATGGACAGGCCCATCTGGGCTGCCAAAAGCCCCTCCAGCCTCGTTCCTTGGCCAGATGGGGACATGATGAGCAATTATCTCTTAGACAAGCCACTGGCCAGGAAAACCTTTCTGTTTTAAACTCATAAGTCATGTCTGAGTCTGGGCTTACCTTCAGCAAGGGGTCCTGCCCCAGGAATGGATCTGAGTAGAAACCAGCATCTCTTTACTGAGGCATGTCTAAGATAGGGAAGTTCAGCCCCAACCCCAGGGATACTTGGGTCCTTTTTCTGTGTTTATCCTTCTTCTTTGACTATCCCGATAGTCCCAAATATCACATGAGATGCTGAATATTGGCCACACACTGTGGCGTGTGCCTGTAACCCCAGCGACCCAGGAGGCTGCATATGAGATCAGAAGTTCAAAGCCATCCTCAAAAACTAAGCGAGGCCCTGAGAACTTAGCAAGATCCTTTCTCAAGATAAAATATAAAAAATGGGCTGGGGATGCCGCTAAGGGATTAAGAGCCCCTGAGTTCAATCTCTAGTACAAAAAAAAAATGCCTAATATTTTGGGTACAGTCAACTTCACAGTCCCTCCTAATCCTCCAGTGCTACTTCCGTATGTAAGGAAGAGAACTGATACAGGAGGGCTGAGCACACTCTGGCACCTAGCTCCCAGCAGATGGAAGCTGAGATCATCTCTGAGGGCTGTTCCAGGTGTGGCCCTCTGCAGACAGGCATGTTTGTGGTGTCCTTTCTTTCTCACACCCTGCCAGGCAGGCATGGCTTTTGACAACTGATTAGACTTGATGTTCAGAGAGGTCAATCTCATTCTAGTCCTTGTGCCTTTGGTCCCCGCCCACCCAGAGCCTGGCCGACCAGAAATCTCTGCAGCAGTGGGCAAGGGGTGCACCACATTTCCAACCTCCCCGAAAGCTCAGTCGGAACGTTGGTAAGCAGCCGAGTGCCTATGCGGACAGTGACCGTCAGGGTCTGCAGTTTGCAGCTTGTGTTCTTGTTAGTGCTCCTCCTCTCTAGCAGTTTCATAAATTACATTGCCTCTTCAGAATGGCTCTCAGTCTTCCCATCTGTGAAAAAAGACAAGTGGTCACCGACTCTGTGCTGTCCTGGAAGTTGCTATGACTGGGAGGGAGCTGGCCTGCCACTGGAAAGGCAGCAGGAGGGGCCTTCTTTTAGTAAATCACCCCCAGGGCTACCACGTCTCCACCAGGACCAGGAAAAGCAGGCATCCTGGAGCACCTCAGCCAGTGGAGGGTCTAGAGGAAACCTACTTCCCTTCCTGGGAGTCTCGAAACTGCCCTTGGCTTCCCCCCTTCGTCCATTTCCGGGACCGATGAGTTGCTATGATGGGAATAGTTTCAGAGTTACCAACAAGACCTGCCACTCTGCCAGGAGCCAGCACCGAGGGCCTACCCACAGACGGCACAGCCAGGCACGGAGGAGGTGCCCGGTGGCCTTGCTCCAAGTTCAAGTCCACTTCCTCAGCAGCCTCCTTAGCCCCTTTCCCTCAGGACTTCAAAGCCCAGCCCTCTGCTCTTGCACGTTACTCTATAATTTTAATTTGAAAAGAATTTCATTTTTAAGTTTTCACTTTTCCAAGTGGAGAGTAGCTGCCTAGCTCCTGGGACTCAGGGACACTAGCCTTCGGTTTAAGCAGAGTGACTGAAACGGAAGAAGCTTTTCTTCCCACCAGCCAGTGGTCTCTGGTTCTGTCTCTTCTCTTTTTTGCCTAAGTGGCCTTGGCATGACCTGGGTAGTTAGTGCTAATTAGTCTACTGGGACAAATTGTCACTGTCAGCCCAGCACAGCAGAAAGGTCCGGGTGCTGGCTGGTGACACGTCCAATGGGGAAATGGCTTAATCGTCTCCCATCATGTGGGGTGCGCGCTTTTGCACAGCCAGGGCTGTGTGTGTTGAGTTATTGATCCTCCCTGGTCTGCAGGAGGACAGGAGAACTATTAATCTGCTGATAAGCTTGGGGACTTCAGGGTGTCAAGAGGGTGAGGGACTTTTGAGAAATCCCTGCAGCCAGCACCCAGTCACAGCTTCCTCGGCACCAAAGCCCCAGCTCTGCCTCAGCAAGAGGTGGGAGAAGCCTGGGAGGCTTTGTTCTTGACCCTGGCCTTGCTGTTTTCTCCCTGTGTGACCTTACGCAAGTCAATTGTCGCTGGGCTTGATTTCTTCATCTGTATTAAACACAGGGATGTTGCAGGGTTTCTAGGAAGTAATGTGTAAAATCGGCTTCCTCACTTGGCACATAGTGACCACTTGAGTAAACTTCCTGCTCCCTACCTGGTCACCAGGGAAGGTGGTCACCGGGGCATGCTTCCAAAAGTTCCATTGTCTCAGTACTTCCTGTGAAACTCAACCAGGTGGCTCGAAACCCAACACTGAAACGTTGTTCCACGTAAAACATAGGAGAGACTTTCTAATATTCTACCTGGACCAAATAATAGGCCCAGCAGGTATGGGTGTTGAGGTTAAACCAGGGGCACATGGGGAGTGCCAACCAAGATGCCTCGGCCGATTGCAGCCGTTAGCACAGCCCCGTGGAAAAAGGGGTTATTTCATTTTACCAGAAAATCCAGTCATGGGGAAAGCACAGGCTTTTCGTAGAATGGGCTGACTGTGGACTTTATGCAGGACTCCAGAATATTCCAGTGGCTTAGAAGAATTGGTCTTGGAGTGGAAAGGAGCTCCCATGTACACAAGGTGCTGCGTGTGCAGCTACGGCAGGCCCTGGAGCCCCTGTGTTGTACACCAGCCCTCTGTCTCACATTTACCTACACTGTGTGGTGACAGTCCAGCTTTGTCTGACAGCAAGCCGGGTTGGCATTCAAAAGTCTCTGCGAATCACTGAGCACCAGCCTGTGGCTTGAGTTCTGCTTTGCTCTCTCGCTCTGAACTGAGATTCATTCCTGAGCAGCAACAAAATGGAGGTGGTGGCAATGGGGTGACCCCTGGCACCCTCTGGGATCTGTTCAGTGATGAGCTGTGATTCTGAGGTGGGAACAGGAGAGGAATGAGATTGGTAGGACAGCAGAGACCACTTAGAAAGCAGTGGGGACCTGAGGGTCAGAGGTTCAACTTGATAACGGGCCCTCAGAGCGCCACCTGCCATGTCAGGGTGCCACGCCAGCAATGGTGGCATTTTGTCGTCAGGGTAGCAGAGGTCAATGACTGCTTCCCTCTGGTAGAGGTGAGTGGCACCTACCTCCTGGGGTCAGGGTCTTGGAATTCCCTGAGAAGAGGAACCCCTAGGACCAGGACAGGGATTGATCATGTGAGCAGCTGGTTCTTGTGTGTGTGGCAGCCCAAGGAAGGAACACTGTCAGCCTGCTCAGTGGCAGCACCAGGGAGCATCAAAGGTCATCGCTCTTGAGCACCACCCCAGCACAACCAGGTCACCACTGCCAGTAGGTAAAACCCACTGGCCTTCTGGATTCCTGTAACTCCTTGGAGCACTCTGTTCCAGAGAGGCAGCCTTGTAGGATCAGCCGGCTCCCTAACAGTCCACACTGGGCTCCATCCGGGCCACCTGGCCAACTCAAAGCAGAGCATGGCTGAGCTGTTGGTGCCAGTGCCCTGGAGACATGCTCACCTCTGCCAAATCAGGATGCTCGCTGGAAGCTTCCAGTGCTAACCCCATACCTCCGGAGGCTTCCAAGTGTTACAGGGCCCTTCCTCCCCAGGCCTCCCACCCCTTGACAGGGACACAGCTGGGGTCCTGAGGCTCCCTTCCTTGGGGCTTGGCTGGGCCCTATCAGCTGGAAAGTGTCCTTTGCCCAGGAGCGCATCATGCCCACGCCCACGCCGCTGTTTGTCCCCACCTCCCTGGCAGTCACTCTTGTGCTGTGCAATGTGGACACAACCGTGCACTCCCTGCCGTTGCTCGCAGACTGGTTTTTCTGTGTCCCTTAAGGTGCCCCATGGAGATGGTGCCCAGCGGGAGGCAGGGAACCTGTCTTTCCCCTTTGGTGGAGGAGAAAAGGAACTCTGGCCTTTGGGGCACATGCTCTGTCCTAATCCCCCACACTGGGTCACCTTTGGTGCCGTTCCTCTTGGCTAGTGGTACTCATCCACCCTGCTTCAGTGGGCTGCCACTCCACAGGCTGGTGGTACCCAGCTCCACTGTCATTGCCCGCTGAAGCCTCCAGCGTTCCTTTCCTGCTCCCCACGTCCTCCTCGTGCTGTCTGCACGGCACGCTGTGCTGTCCACTTTGCCGAGCGGCATCTGCTCCGCGCCTCTCACGGCGCCTTTCAGCTTCCACACTTGAGTTCATCGGGTGCCCGGCAGCTTGTGTCCCCACAGGACTTTGCCACACCACGTAGTTTGCCTAGTCGCGGATTCGTTCAGGGCCAGAGGGGACTCACAGATGAGGTCCTGTCGTCATGTTGCACTGAGCAGGAAACTGAGGACCAGGGAGGTATAACTTGCCCACAGTCCCCTGGCCCTTGTAGCAGACCACAGACTCCTTCCCCAGGCCAGTTCTCTCCCTGTGACCCTGGGTACCTCCCAGAGCATGGCAAGGGTGGAGTGAGAGCTGACCCAAGCCAAGGGAGCGCTCACGGTGGCCTGTTCTAAGTGAGCAGGACCCAGGTGACTGAGAAGAAAGGGCCTCCCTTGCCTGCTGACAGGGGTTAGAAGGACCAACAAGAGCTGCAGAGACACTCGGACACACACACATGCCCAAACACACACTTACACGCATGCATACCGTACACAACAGCCACGTCCAAATACAGAGATGCACACAGAGATAAAACCAGGCCCAGGCCTGGAGAGAGAGGTACAAAGGTACCCAAGGTGCAATATGGAGGCAGGCTCGTCCACCTGGCCCTGAGAGAGAGGATCTCCTTAAGTTTTGTAGCCTGGGACTAGAGCAGTAGCTCAGGTACAGTGCTTGCATGGCATGTGCAAGGACCTGGGTTCAAACTCGAGCACCACATACACAACTAAGTGTTGGAGAAATGGAAACCAGATGAAAAACAAAATAAAATTGCTTCTTTCTTTCTCTCTCTCTCAATCTATCCCTTTCTCTAAAAAAAAAAAAAATGTTTCGTAGCCTGGATGCCCGGCTGACTTTGCCCCAGTCCTGCATACATGATACAAACACCAGCACACTTCACAACACACACATGCAATGCACACACACAAGCATACTTCACAACATACGTGCATGCATATCAAACACTGTCCTAGGTCTAGGGGTGATAAAATAAAACAAAGGCCAGAAAAGCCCCCTGCCCTCAGAGATCCCTAGAGACCCAGGTGTGAAATTGCAGGCACAAGTGATGAATCCTGGCTGAGTCCACAGTTGCTAGGAGGAAGTGGGGATGGATATGGTAGGGAAGTTGGGGTCTAAGTTACCCTAGAAGTTATCTACTTACACATGAGGTGACTGACCTGTGACCTCTCTGGTCTTACAACCTGTGGTTTGAGTTCTGTCCAGTCCTGCCCACCCTGCCAATCCAGTCCCTCACTGAGATTAGAGAACACAGGTGGTCTTGGAGGCTTGGTGAGACCTTTTAAGTTGAGCATTCTTGTTTTCAAATGAGGCCCAGAGGCAGTCAATCATTGGCCAGTGTCCCCTACCATGACTTTAGGGTGCATGCTGGCTCTTCCTCCCAGGTGACAGTGGCAATAGCAGCAGGATCCTTCTTCTCCAGAATCTGGCCTCTCAGTCCCTGAGGATGAAACATGGAGAGCAGGTGGCTGAGGGCTATCCGGAGCTCTTCTGCACAGGCCATGAGGACATCCTCTTTGCCATTCTGCCTTATTCAGAATTCCCAGCAGCTCTTCCCTGGGGGGACCTTCAGCTTTTGCCCCACAGCCTAACGGACACGACACCCCAGCTCATGCATGCTCTCGTTCACTGAAACGGAAGACAGAATGTGAGAGGGAGCAAAAGCCCCACGGACCCACAGCATCAAACTGTCCCAGCACCACATGGACGTGTTTACAGCTACTGTGACAATATGGCGTCATCCTGGGTGTCTTACACATTTGGGCAGTCAGAATTTGTTTAGCTTCCATTAAACCATTGATGCTCAAACTATGTTTTTTTTTTCATTTTCTGTTCGTTCAAGGTAGTCTTACATTAGGAGGGAATCACTGTCATACAATCAAGAACAAATGTATAATGACAGAGCAAGCCAAGGCTGATGCCATTCCATGGTCTCCCCCGTTCTCAAACTGTTTCCTTGCAGGGTGAGCAGAGGTTCTCACCGATACAGAGAAACCTCGAGCAGTAGTCTAAGTGCATGCTTCCTCTTCAGAAGCCACACCTCACCTTTCCCTCAGGCTCGGCGATCCGACTTAGCGGCACGTTACGTTACGGATGTTCTGCGTGAGCTCCCTGATCTATGGCTTTCTGTGCACAACACTGCTCTTCCATGTGCCCCATGTCCTGACAGGTGTTGGACCAGCTGGTGTCAGCTTGAGGCTGGACTTCTCTGATGCCCACATAGTGACTATGGCCCCCTGATGATGTGAAATGGTGAGATGGACATGTCTCTGTCCCTCAGAAGGCATCTCCAGGACCCCTTCACTCACCTTTATTTTTCCTAACCAACCCCCCCTTCCTTCCAGGCACATGGTATAGCAGGTGCGTGTTGATCGTTTAAGGAACTCAGGTGATTTGTGGCACAGTAAGGACATACACAGAAAAGGTGGGCTACTGGAGCAGAGCCCACCACAGAGGTACCCTGTACAAGTTTCTCCCTTGGACCCCTAACATGTTTATGTACCCACAGTTCTTATCACACACTCTCCCAATCAAGCATCCCCGGCCCTGCATGCCCTGAGTTCTAACCCCAGATTACTTCAAAGAGCATTATTACTTGACTATTCCATTCAATAAACAAATGTCTGCTGAGCCCCTTAGTGTGTCAGGCGTGGGGTTAGACTTTGGGGTTGTAGAACTCAAGATCCGTCTCCTCTGCCTGCTGCATGCTGACATTAATATAGAGAAAAGCAAACTGGACTTTTAGCCACCATTGGAAGGAGAAAGGAAAGATCTCAGTCCAGATGGACTGGAAATGTGTCCCCTCCCCACCACCACATGAAGATGGGCGGGACTAACACCTGCTGTGAGGGTCCTTACCAGAGAAGGGACCAGGCATTGATGCTAATCTCTGTTCTAAAGTCTGCTTCAAACCTTTCACTGACTTGGAAGAGGAACTTTCATCCTTCCTGGATTGACCTCAGGCTTTGGTGACATTTTTCATATTCTTTTTAGCTCTTACTAAAGCCACCTGTCTCCTGACTGTCCCCCCTTGGGTTTGGTGGTATTTTTTTATTAAGTAGAATAGCTGTGGCAATAATCCGTGATGGTTAGATTATTCACATTATCAAAATGTTCTGATTTCTCTCCTCTCCTGGCTCTGATCCAGAGACACTTCATCTGGTGATTTTCCAAAATAATCTTAGATTCCTGCTTGCACTTCCTTTTAATCCAATCATTAGTGAGCCTTTTAGGGCCAACTGTTGGTGTCCGATCTGAAAAGACTCTATCCCACCTCCCTGGCCCTATTTCCCACTATTTCTGTATGCAGACCCATGTTCCAGCCAACGAGTCGTTGTTTCCAAAACATGCTATGTACATTCCCACTGCTGGGCCTTTGCCCGTTCCATGCCAGCTGCCTGAAACCATCTCTACCCCGCTCCTTCCACAAACTCTGCTCAAGCTCCTCTTCCCTTAACGAGACCCTCTCAGACCCCCTCAACCTTCGCGACTTGCCCTGGCACTCAGTACCTATAACAAACCAAGCTTGTTGGTTGGCTTCTTGTAGTGACATCTTGCCTCTAAGCAAGATAAACCAACTCTTTCAGATCTCTCTGTAGCCCCATGCCTTATGCAAAATCCCATCTACGAATGTCCGTGTGGATAGTAGTCGCCTCATTCTCTGATAGAGCATTTTATTGTTCTACTGGTTGACCTAATTTATACATTTGAGTTTTGTATATGAACATTTCTCAATGGGAAGCACACCTGATCCTCTCCCATGATTTCCCTGCAATTCCTCTTCTATTTTCTTTATCATGAATGAAACATAGGGGGGTTGAGGAATCAAGCAGCACAGCTCTAGCGAAGTGGATGAACCCGTCAAGGTCAGAGATTGCTGAGCCACCTCTCTGGTCCTAGGACATCTTCTTGGCATGCAAGACAAATGGCACACAAGCTTCAGCTGGGATAGCCAGATTAGGCGGCGGCAGCCACTGGAAGCTGCAATCACAGATGGACTTGGGCAGCTCTGACCCAGTAGGGGACCTGCCTGGTGGAAGTGGGTTGTTAACTTGGCAAGGTGGTTAGTTTGACTTAAGGTCACAACATGTATGGGGACCAAGGATTGCAAGATTCTTGTGGACTGGGGTTAAAACTCCAAACGATATTTGATGCATAGTAGACATACTCAGTACTTAATAAATCTATGCTATGTGAATCTTCTATCTTTTCCTGTGTCTCTCCCTTCTTCCCTCCTTTCTTTTTCTTAGCAATAAGAAGTGAGAAGGGTTTTTCAAGTTAGTCTCTAATATAGCATCAGAAACTCCTGACTGTTAGTAAATGTAAGGCCCTGGAAATCTGCATACTTTGGAAGCTCCCAGGGATTCTTCTGTGGGCATTGTGATTTGGATATGATATGTCCTCCAAAGGTTCATGTGATGGAAGGTCCGCAATGTAAGGGCGTTGGAGGCACTACAACGTGACCTATAAGAGGTGGAGCTCTGCAGTAATAAGACCATGCCCTTCTCATGGAAGAGGGCTAGTTTTCACAGGGCCACAGTAGTTACCATGAGAGTGGGCTTTTAGGGTGTGCTATCACGTGATGCATGGGATGATGCAACACAGGGACCTCGTCATATGGCTGCCTAAGCTTGGAATTTTCGGTCTCCAAACTTTGACTCAAAATAAGCCTCTTTTTCTTAGTAAGTACTTCATTCCAAGAATTTTGTTATAGTGACATAAAATGGACGGAGTCAATCAACCCTTGAGAAACACTGATCCCCAGGAGCCCTGTCCCATGCAGAGACTTTCATGACAGCTCCTTGGTTGGCCCCCCCTCCTTCCAGAGACTCCCCTCTGGTGAAGGGCAGGAGCACATCAACTTGGGTGTAATCTTAGGTTTGCTTCTCACCAGTTGAGCACAATCCACTTCCTTTTCCAAGATGGTGCCTTTTTCTATAAGGTGGGTTCACAGTGCCAGCCTCACCTCCCTTGTCAGTAGTTGTGAAAGCCCCTTCCTGCTGCAACCATGGCCCAATGAATGTTCTCTAAATTGAATTAAATTTGGGAATCACTTACCCGACAGCACTTTGAAAGGGTCTGTGAATGTGAGGCAAGTGCATAACCGACCTGTGGACTGGACTCAGAAAGGAGGAGAAGACTGGAAGTTCTGGTAGAAAGGGAACGCAGCCCCGCAGGGCAAGGGTAATGGAGGCCTGCCCGGGGGCTCTGCTGTGCCACACCCTTCCATTAAAGAGAAAACTGGCCCCATGATAGAAGGATCAAAATGGAGACCAGGATGGTGGCTGTGTGGGGAGCAGGGTGATGTCAGGAGATGTCAAGAGAAGCAGGTGCCCTGAGAGAAGGCCTGATGTTCGAAGATGCTCATCTTTTTCCTGCCCAGCTGTACCTGTCTGCTGGAGAGGCAATGGAGGAAGCTGTACGGGAGCCAGATATCCCCAGAAAGTAGCCAACAGGGGCTTCCTGGTGCTAGCAGTGTCCCGCGCAGGGTTAGAGCCTTGTCCATCCATACATTGGTTCACTAGGGCTGCCATGGCAAAGTACCACAAACTGGAACACTCAAACATTAGAAATGTATTATCCCATATTTTTGGAGGCCGGAAGTGTCTAATCAAAGTGTCAGCAGGATTGGGTCCTCCTGAGAACTGTAGGGGAGAATTGGTTCCTTGACCCTGTCCTGGCTTCCCATGGTGGTCTTTGGCCTTCCCTGGCTAGTGGGAGCATAACTCCCGTCTTCACATGCTGCTCCCCGTCTGTCTCTGTCCAGCTTCTCCTTTTCACATGTGCTTGGTCATGCTGGGCCCATCCTAATGATCTCATCTTAATCATCTGCAGAGAACTCTGATATCCAAATAAGGCTGCAGTCTGAGGTTGGGACTTCAACATATGAATGAGAGGGATGCAGTCTGAGTGTTGCTTGCCACTGGCATGGCTCAGCCCCCACCCAGCCCTGACCTGGCCCTCGGCTGCTTTTGGACTGGCAGGGAGAACATGGGAAGTCAGTACCTGTCCTCCAGAACCTCCCCTGTTGCCCCCACAGAAGAGAGTGTTCCACCTCACAAACCCAGAATCCCCAGTCGAGAGCCCCAAGCCTGGCTCCACACTTAAGAAGATGAAAGTAACAAGTATGCATGCTGATGAGAACCCACGTTGCTTCAGGGTAGCCTTGGTTCAGAATGCAGCCCGCCCAACCTTGCCGTACCTTCCTCTGCTGCCAAGATGGCACTAAGACCCCAAAGGGCTTCCTGAGATGGCAGAGTGAATGGAAACGTGCTTAGGTCAGAATTACGCCCTGGTCCTGCCAGGAAGGGAGTCTGCAGCACTCGGCAGGTGGACTTCCCGTCCTGGTGGGGAAGTGTCCTGTGTAGATACTGTGCACGTCCCCCTGGACAGTCTGGGCCACATGGCAGCCCAGGGGCCCACCATGTGCAGCCCTCCCTCTTCTTTGCACAGCAAGCTTCATGACCACTCCTGGTGGACTGCTCCTTGGGGAGACTGCACAATATGTCCCCACAGAGCTCTCCCAGCACCCCTTCTGGGGGTTTCTGGCCTCTGTCCCCAATCCTGAACGCAGTCTCAGAGTTGTCAGTATTAGGACATGTGAGGTGGCCTGCTCCACGGAAGCTGGGGTGCAGATCTGCACAGTGCCAGGTGGCAGGGTGGGCACAACCCAGGCCTCCCAATTCTCAGCAGCCCAGCTTCCTCCCCGCAAAACACAGGCTCAGATGCACCTGTCCCCTCCTGCTCCCTCTGAGCAGCAAGCGTGGCTTTGGAGTGGATAACCCACTTTGCTCTGGTGGCAGGTTCTGGGGAAGTGGCTGTTGCAGGTGTGGAAACCACAGATATGCACTTTCGTCACACATTTTACTTGGTGTGTTGCGCTCAAAAGAGCTGTCGCCCTTCATTTGCTCCTCAGGACGGGCAGGCTGAGCTTGAGAGAACATGCAATACGAACCTAGCAGCTCGTGGAGTCTCTTACACACACACACACACACACACACACACACACACACACACACAGGCAGCTGGGGACACACACACACATGCACGCACTCCCGTGCTGTCTCTAACTCAGGCTAAGCCCATCCGTTTCTCCTCCCTTAGCGAATCCATCCTGTCTTGTCCTAGTGAAGCTCTCAGAAGCAAAGAGCCCTGGAGGTAGAGAGAAGCTTAGGGATGATTCAATTCAACCCTCTGGATGAAGACTGAGCCCCCTTTTCTCTGCTCCGTGTGACTTCATAATGTTCATGACTCCCCCACTCGTCTGGTCTCTGTCCCCACAGTCACCCCAACTACAGTTGTCTTCCTGTCATGTTGTCTCCCCTCTTCCTCCCTCCCTGCCCCTCCTCTTCTCTCCACTCTAGTGTTTCCATATCCCCACTAGGGGCTCTTCTGGCCGCCTCTGCCTTCCCTCAGTGCACACCTCTGGGTGATTTTTAAAGCAGTAAAAACCCATTTAGATTGGCTTGTTCTGTCATTACACTTTTGTTCTTGATTGTTTGACAATGAACCCCTCCTAGTTGTAAGACCATATTTTTCAAATAAAAATTTTTTTAAAAAGAAAGAAAAAAAAACCCATTTATAGCATTGGGGAAAAAAAAAACCCATTTATAGCATTGGAACTCTGGGCTAGCAGTTCATGGGAACATACAGTGATAACATATGATGTGACCCCGGCAGTTCATGCAGTGCATGTTATGAGGTCCTGGATAATTCATTCCCCCCTCGCTTCCCCCATGCACATTCACACACTCCCCATGGGGTGGGTATTCCTCAGGGCTTGTGTAACCAAGGAGAGAGTGCGTGTGGATGGACTGAAAATGTTAAGGTTCCTAATGCCAAGGTGGTTAACTTGTGAGTTTCCCAAGGGCAAGGACTTTCGTCCACTCAGAAACCGTCTCCCCCGCCGCACCTGCTGGAGTATTATTGAGTGGAAATCTAATGAGCTGAGCTTTACTCAACCCACTTTAAGAAACAGCACCCACAGCCACAGGCCTCTGACCGTGGGGAACCAGGCGCAGCGCCGTGGTGTGTGCAGGTGTCGGGCATAGAAGTGCACATTCCACAGGGGTCCCCGGCCCCTCCCAAGTGCAGAGCCCTGGCCTGGCATGTCGTGCTGGGGTCTGCAGGCCCCCGGGGAGCTCTAGAAAACCTCCAAGGAAGCCCTGACTGGAGTTCCCTGTTTACTTCATTAACTGATGCTTTCAATAAATAGTCATCAGCATCTACTGAGTGAATGAACACTCTGGGCAATCTCCAGAGGAACTTTTGAAAGTAGATGCTTCCTGGGTGCAGTGGCACACACCTGTAATCCCAGCGTCTTGAGAGGCGGAGGCAGGAGGATCACAAGTTTGAAGCCAGCCTCAGCAAATAAGCGAGACCCTAAGCAACTTAGTGAGACCCTATCTCAAAATAAAAATTAAAACATTCTGGGGATGTAGAATAGTAGTTAAGCACCCCCTGGGTTCAATCCCCAGTACCAAAAAAAAAAAGAAAAGAAAAAGAAATTTCTTTGGTGACACTACTCCAAAAGGCTGGAACTAGATCACCTGGCCCAGGTGGAAACTTCCCGAGCTCCGAGGGTCTTTCTAGTGGACAGCAGGGGAAGTAGGGCTCTGCTCCCTGCCAGGCCAGCTGCAGACCATAAGGTGCTACACCTGTCTTCGAGGAGCCAGGCTGTCCACGAGATGCAGGCAGAAGGCTATGGTGGGAGATGGACCAGGAGAGAGGACTTGTGCACATCCTGGGTGGCCTCTGGTCAAGTAGCGTTCTTCTTAGAGAGCTTAGAGGGCTAGTGACATCACAGCAGCTCCATCTCTAGAAACCCACTCACTGGGGTCCTTCCTGGGAGGAAGGTGACAGGGTTAATCTAAGGGCTGGGGGAGGCGGAGAGAAAGGCCTTGAAACCACACACTGAAGCCAACCAGATTAATAGAGGAAGAGAGAGGGGGGGTAGACCATTAGGAAGACAAAGAGAAAATCATGCTGGAGCAATAGAAAGGGAAATCTAATATCAACTAGGGAAAAATAAATGGAGATTAGGGCAAACAAATTAGCTTTAATGGGTTCAATGCTAATACAAGAATAACAGCAGAGCTGAGATGCCTTTGAGGGGAAGATGGGATACAGAACCTGAGCAGCCATGCAGGCAATAAAGATCCGGCAGGGAAGGGGCTGGCCAGCGGAGCCCAGGGAGGGACCAGAGACTCGGGGTGAATGGGCAGGGGAGGGGGCACCAGTGGGCTCCGCCATCTTTGCAGGAAGGGGCTGGGAGCTGGTGAGAACAGGGAGGGGGCAACCAGCTTGGGTGGGAATAAAAGAGAGCAAAGCAACTGGAAGAGACTGAGGACAGAGGATTAAAACCCCAGGAAGAAAGGAAGTGGGGATGGATAAGAACAGAGAGCAGAGGAGAGCAGCAATGTGGAAGAGTGAGGACTGGGGCTTGTTCTCCAACCAGGGAAAGTCAAAAAAGGAAAAATTAGGCCCCAACAAAATTAAAACCTGCAAGGGATTTCAGAAAGTGCCCTCATTTGGAAGGGGACGTGAGGACCTGTTCATTCTTACGGAAGGTCTGGCGGGGCACAGGAGACCCACACTGTTGCCAAGGCTGGGTGCCAAGAGGTGGGTGAGGAGGAGCCAGGCACATCTGTGTTGGCCTCTGTGAGCTTTGGCCTGAGTCTGAGTTGTGCCCCTTTGCAGTGACACAGCCTTAGGCAAATCCCTCGCCATCTCTGTTCCTCATCTTCTACTCTGTAAAAACAGGACAGTGGATCAGCTGCCTCGCAGGTTACTATGAGAATTAAGCAGAAGCCTGTGTTTATAGTTCTGCACTTAGATCAAGTATAAACACACCCCACAATGTGCCTACAATTATTACTGCTACTGAGCATAGAGTAACAGAGGAGAAGGGCTGAGAGCCAAGAGAGCCCTTCCCTCCTCTTCTTTGAGGTCCGAAATTGGTGAAACATCAGCCAATTTGTTCCTCCCCCAGCTCCAGCCTAATCCACAGAGAACCTCGGGATCCATCCTTTATCCCCTTCCACTGCCCCTCCCCAGCTCTCTCCATGTCAGAGAAGAAGAAGCAGTGATAAGTTTGCCATCTCATCTGTCCTCTGTGATGATCCAAAGCAGAGGCATGGAGGAAACCAATCTCCTTATCCTTCAGGAGACTCTTAGATTCACCTGAGCTTAACCTGTAGGAGCCTCAGAGCAGATTGGTCTCCATGGCTGCAGTAAGTGGCACCGAGGGCCTGCTGGAGGGACAGAGCCCCACAGACTGGGAGAGGACATTAATGAGAACACCCAGAAGTCAATGAATAACCACCTAGTCATGCGTTGCAGGAGGGGAAAGGAGGAGCTGGCGTTATTTCCTGCCCCATGAGGCATCCAGAACTATGCCTTGTCTCATCACTAAGGATTTTGGGAAAGGGAGAACCGAAAACAATCCAGGCAGCAAGAGTGGCAGATGGGGCGGGGCGGGGGGAGACTTTGTCACTTGCTAACATACAAAAAAATTAAATCGAAACCACTGCAGATAGAACCTTTCATAAAAAAATCACAACCTCCAAGAGGGTGCAGACCCGTCTATCTCGATCTGCCTATGTTGCTGGAGCCTGGAGCAGAGTCTGGCACAGACCTGGGGTGGTCGAGGTGGTAATGGTGGTGACACTGTGGAGGGCCCTGTGCTCAGCAGCATACACACACCATGTTCACTCAGCAACCTCGGAGCAGAGTCGGAGGGAGCTGAAGTTCAAGCCAAGACCATAAGGTAGAGATGGAGCAGGGCTTCCCACTCTCCGCCACACAGCTGCAGAAGATAGAAATAGGTGGCTGTGTGGACCTCGCGCACGCCACGCACCCACACAGGAGGACAGGTTTAAAAGCTGCCTATCAGTTTGGGCTTCTGTGAAGGACTGATAAAGAGTCACCTGGCAGGCAGTGGAAGACTGGAGGCTGGAGGGCTTCCTCTTTGTTCCTCCCAGCTTTGCCAGGGCCAGCCTCCCATGTCCCGTTGGAGGTCCAAGCCCCAGCTCCATGCACACTCCCTCCACGCATCTCAGTTCTCACGACTCCAGCTCTGCATTTGCTTCCCACAGCCTAGGAGCAGTGCCCACGCCCCACAGCTCGTACAGCTTGCGTATCCCCCGTTCAGCGCACCTCAGACCAGGGGGGTTCGGACTTCGGACTTTTTGCATCTTGGAATATTTGCATATACTCACTGAGATATCTGGAGGATGGAACCCGATTCTAAACATGACACTCATTTATGTTCCTTATACACTTTACACACAACCTGAAGGTTATTTTGTACAATGTTTTTATGTGCCTGTGCTATGACACAGGCCACCTGTCA
The DNA here is from genome assembly GCA_004027875.1 of Aplodontia rufa. NCBI lineage: Eukaryota > Metazoa > Chordata > Mammalia > Rodentia > Aplodontiidae > Aplodontia > Aplodontia rufa. The sequence continues at coordinate 32,299 of PVKS010007400.1, forward strand.
CAGAGGCCAAGGCTGGAACTTTTCATCTGTGGTGTCATGTTGGTGTTCAAAAGGTTTCAGATTCTCGAACGTTCCAGATTTGGAATTAGGGATGCTCAGCCTGCATCTCAGAATTGTTTCAGTTCCTGCTTGGTGTTCTTGTGCTCCTCCAACACCAGAAAAGCAATCCCTTGCACTAAAGCCCCCCTGCTGAAACACCTAGGGCAAGATTCTGTGGATGGATGCATGCACGATACCAGCAGATGTGTGAGGAGACAGGATTCCAGGGCTGCCCAGTCACATCCTTGGTTGAATATAGTGTTGATCTCCTTGGCAATGAGAACCAGGAATGAATTTCTTTTATACTGACTGGACGATGGCAGACTTAAAGGGGCAGTACTGCCCTGCAGAGCTCTCAGAACTTCCCCCCAAATGGGTTGTTTGGGTTCTCAGGGGGAGGAATTTTCACTATAGCCTCCATCCTCCCAGCCTAGCCTGGCTCTCGTGGTTCTTTCCCTGAAACTCCCCAATGCAGCTACAGATCCATGAGGACAGAGTCACCCATCATTCTCCAGAGAGTCACTACAACCAGAGCCACAAGGAAGTCTTCTTGGCTCAGAATTTAGAGGTCTACATTAATGACAGTTCCCCCACTGGTGTACAACGGAGACCAGGCCTCCTACCTCAGCAGAACACACTGCCACATCTAACCAGGAAGCAGAACACACTGCCACATCTAACCAGGAAGCTCTTCATCAAAGTGCCAGCCCTCAGGTGCTCACATGTTCAGCGTTGACATTGAAGACCTACGTGGAGGCCAACAGGAAGGCCTCTGCACTCACTCCCAGCTCCTTCAGCTGCAGGGCCAACCTCTCTTTTCCTGAGCCATGATATCTAGACCTCCTTTAAACAAGTCGTGTCTAAGAGCCTGTGTCCGAGGAAGCAATTCTATCCAAGGCAGAGAAAGTGTGGGCTTTGCTAAAGCGACTGTGGATCTGCCTCCCTGCCTCCCTTCCTCCTCAGTCTCTCCATCCATCCTGCCCTTCTTCTTCCCTTCCAATGAAGAGCTCAATGCATACCAAGCATTACCCTGGATAAAGGGGCACGCAATCGGTGTGCTCAGCAGATAGGCATTTACATTCTACTACATGTAGCGGTAGAGACAGGCCCTGGCTTGTTTAAAAGAGGACCAGAGACAGCAAGCAGGAAAGGCCAGAGAGACTTCCTGAAAGAGGTGGCTTCTGACTTGACTCTTAAGATCTGAGTCGAAATCTATCAGGAGAAGGTGTGGGGAAGGTACTCTAGGTGTGGCAGACAGCATCAGAAAGAGCCCAGGACAGGATTAAGGTGCTGTGGAAGAACAACACGCAGTTCCATGTTGTTGGCGCATCAGATTCAATGTTTATCCTGGTAAGAAACAAGGCTAGAGGGCAAAACCAGGGTCGGGTCATGGCGGGCATTGTCCACCAGATTTAGTAGCTTGGACTTTATCATGAAGAAAATGGTGCCATGCCTTGGAAGGGGCCTTAACCCTGGGAGTGACATGGGCAACTTGGGTACAGCCAGCTGTATAGCAAAGGGTCACATGAGTAAGGATGGATGGGGACCAGTAGGAGACTAATGAACTGCTACTCCCGTTCCACTCAAATTACATGTCACTTCGGGTGACCCTCAACGAGCACCTTGAATTAATTCCATCTGTCACCCCCTCCCCATTCTTCTTCAACACCACACCTTTTGGAGCCCCAAGTGGTAATAATTATGCATTTATTGGTGCAATATCTATTGATTGATTATCCTTCCCTAGGCTACCTATCCTAGACCACAAGTTGCATGAAGGTAGGAATCACTTCTGACCTGCTAGGTGCACAGTAGGCATGTCGCATATATGCTGAGTGGATAAAGAACATATAGATGTTTGAGAGCCAGGGACGGCTAGGAAGGTGCTAGCATTTAGGAGGCAGAAGTAGTGTGGTGTAGGCCCCTGTTATGGCTCTGGGACAATTTCTCTAGGAACACTTTGAAGCAGAGGCCCTGGACTTTATTACAGAAAGGAACCAAATCAAAGGGAGAACCTGGGAGGGTGCAGAGATTGTAGACATGCAGGCAAGCACCCTGGAACGGCAGAGACTGATGAGCATTAGCAATGCCAATGGAAGGGGAGAGGGGCAGCGCGATGAGAAGGGCACCCCAAAGCAGCCACCGCGCACCTCACCATGGCCTTGCCAAGCCTCCGGTGCCCATCCATCTTGATTCTCTTTGGAACTAAAGCAAAAAAAATAATTCTCTTGCAACTTTTGTAGAACAATGAATTGTCACTAGGGTTAGGCTGAGCTGCAAGGGATCAAGCAGATGAAAAACTGGAGGTGTATGGGATTTTGGGGTGTCTCAAAAGGGGGTCCTGGAAATCACTGCAACCACACCCACATGTAGAGTGTTTTACTTTCCCATGCACACACTGAAACTCTGGTTAAGATTTGTGTCAGGTGTTATGGAGACAGAGCTGGGGTCCCTACCCCAGCAGCTCATACAGTTACTGTTGGGGGCAGTTCGAGCTATGACAGGTCTGGGCCAAGCCCTCTGGGGCTGGGAGAAGTGACCCCACATCTTAAGGTTTGACATCAGTGCGTGCAATGAGCGTGTCAGGCAGGGAGCCTCCTTTTCCTTCTCCCATTCCCACTCCTCAGATTCTTCTAAGGGGTGAAGAAATTAGAAAAGGCCTTATGGTCACTTTTCTAAAAGAAACATCTCTGAACAGCAAGCCCCACATAGAGTTCTGCGGAGTTCAAATCCCTGTCCTGTAAGAAAGGGCCCCTCTGACCTGAGCAGACTCTAGGCTCCCTCTGGCCTTCACACCCAGAGACCTGTTTGCATCCGGCCAGGCCCACTGGTCTTCGTCCTCCACGCCCACACCTCCCCACCTGCACACCTCAGATACAAAAAGGGTCTTTGCTCATGAAGCCTCAAACCTCTTCCTGGCTCGCACCTTCCCCCCACCCGCCTCGTGCCCAGCCAGGGGCTCCTACTCATTGCTGCCTTCCGACCTCAAGGCCCACCCGTCTGCAGAGCAGCATGGAAAGGGGGTCAGCCCAAGTGGGCGCCAGGCCACTCCCCAGGGCAGGAAGGAAGCCGGCACCCACCTCTGGGTTTCTGGTGGTGACTCACCTAGAAGAGTCCACTCCCCCACACCGGACACAGGAAAGACAAAAGTCCTTCCATTGCAAGCACTCAGTTCAAAACCTCAAACCATAGGGGCCAGCCACTTCATTTGCAGCCAGCCTGGTCTTTCCAAATCTCCTTCCTGCCTGTCCTGCAGCCACAGTTCATGTCTCTCAACTTCTCCAGGCCACCTAGACCTTATGCATGTGATTCATTCCTGCTTCTTGTGGAAAAGACGTCCTCGGTTACCTCCCTGCAGCTGCTCTCTGAACTCTGATGCCCACCCCCCGCAAAGCTGCACTGACCTCTTTAAAGGGACTTCTCCCTTAATATGGCAATTCCCAATTTATCTGATTGTATCCCCAAAGGACAGAATTCTTGTCTTGTTCAGGGTTGTGTCCTTGGCACTTTGTACCTCTGTCATGATTGGCACTTGGTCACTATGTAATTGAGTTCAAAAGAAATGAAATACAAAGTACACAAAGAATACAAAGAGTAATTCTTCTTCTTAGCAGAAGGTTGGAGGAGGAAGAAATATGCAGAGTTAGCCTCTAGAATTATCTTCTTTTTTTTTTTTTTTTGATACTAAGGCTTGAACCCAGGGTCACTTAACCACTGAACCACATCCCCAGCCCATTTTTTTAAAATTTTGAAACAGGGTCTTGCTAAGTTGCTGAGGTTGGCTTTGAACTTGAGATCCTCCTGCCTCAGCCTCCCAAGTAGCTGGGATTACAGGCATGCGCCCCTGCATCCAGAGTTAAATTATCTTTGCCAGCCCATGAACTGGCCTAAAACCTGGATCATCAATGTGTGGTCTCAGACAAGCAATGTTTGCACCATCCGGAAACTTCTTAGAAACACAGATTCTTGGTTCCATCCCAGACCCACTGATTCAGAAACTCAAGGCATGGAGTCCAGAAGATTCGAACAACCTCCCGAGTGATTCTAATGCATGCTCAAGTTTGAGAGTCCTAGGGCCAAGCTTGAGTGAGGCCATTCAACCATGTGAACAGAAAGAAGAGGGTGGGGAGAGAAAGGAAGGAAGAAAGAAATGAAAGAAAGAAAGAAAGAAAGAAAGAAAGAAAGAGAAAGAAAGAAAGGAAGGAAGGAGACAGATTAGATTTCACATTTGTATCAGGGTTTTCAACTATAAACTTCTCCGTGTTCATCCCTCGTCTTCTTTTGGCAGTTGTTACAGGACAGCAGCAGATACAAGAAGTTATGTTAACCTCTATCAATAGATACAAACACTAAGTAAGTTTGAAAACAAACCAAAACCCCCGTTTCTCAAATGATGGGATTTAAACAGAGTCGTGGCAGGCATCTGACCCATGGTTCCTTGCACAGTATCACAAAATCATTCAGAAGCTGATAAAATACAGGGAAGCCTCAGAGAATTCACAGTTCAGGGGCCAAGGATGTGACTATACCTTTCCCAGCACAAGGATGCTGGCTGATGGTAAAAAACCTTCACGGGCTTCCCACGAGGGTTTGGGTTTCTAAAGATCCTAAGTCTGCCTTCAGGATAACTTAGGATAGTAGCCTGTGTGTCTTACATTGGACAAATGGGGCAGATTTTCCTAAATGGCAAAATACTCCACTTGTGCTCTCAAGACTGGCATTCAGTTTTTGGAACATGCTGCCCCCGCTGTAGGAAACCTTGCACCAATATCTAGAGCTCTTAGCATAAACACCTAAGCCTCCTCCCCAGATGTGTGCAGAGAAAGTCATAGGAGATGGGCACAAAGCTGGACGGCAGGGTCTCCTCTGTCTGGGTGGCCGTCCAGCGCCCCCTTGTGTTCAGCATCTGGACCCCAAGGAACCAAATGGCAACGTGGATGGTGGGTCAGAGAGGCCAGCGGGAGGGCCACTTTGCCCACTGTCTGGGCTGCGCTGAAAGGCCCTTGGACTTCATTCCAGATCTGGTGGAGAGCACCTGGGACGAGAGGCATAAAGGGAGAGGGGGAAGCCATGCCCAGCTCACCCAGTTGCTCCCCTGGAAGATGGGTCGTGTGCCCTCAGGCTGGTGTTTGGCCAGTGGGCTTTTCTCCCTGACATGCTTCCCAAGGCAGAGGCTTACAGCCTTTTGTTTGTTTCAAGGGAAATGGACTGTTCTGCTGAAGCCCGCTGGGGCCCCTGAGGAGACATGGCGAGGCAGTTCAGAATGTGCTAAGTCAGTGGGTGATAATGGTCACTGTGTGCCCAGCAAAAGCACTTGCTGCCCTTGGTCATAAACGGTCGTAACCGACTCATGCAGGAGGCCTGGAGTCAGCTCTTCCTTCTCGCCTGCTTGCTTCCCCTGATTCCCACCCCCCAGGGTTCTGATCACCTCCAGGTCAGCTGCCAAATCGTGCCCCTCGTACGAAGCGATCTTTCGTACCTAGGTCACAGCACCTTTGGCACAAGCCTGCAGGGCCATCCACACCTTCCTGGTCAGCTCTGGCGTCCGAGCAACTGCCTACCCAGGGAGCAGCTCTGATCTAAGCCTCAAACTTTGTGGGGACCCTGGTTCTTCCTGGTATAATCTGAGTCCTGAGAAGTCATATGAATCAAGTCACTAAAATTCTCTGAGCCCCAGTCTCCTGGTTGGAAAAATAGCGATCTGGGTCCTCAAATCACATAGATCTAGTGATTTCATACAGTGGAATGTGACAGTAAATCTAACAGCATGTGAGCTCTTGTCTCTAAGACTTCAGCCTGCTGTTCCCAGCCTGGAACGGTTTTCTCCATTTCTCTCTCACTTGGCTAACGCCTCTTTGCCTTCTGTCTCAGCTTCGACTTTCCAGAAACCCTTCTGTGATTCCTTGACCAGAGCCAGGTCCCCTCCTCTGGTTCTAGAAGTGGTCATGGTAGATGTCAACTACCAGTTTGCCAGTCTGGGATCCTACTATAACAAACCCCACAAGACATGGGGTCTGCCTCAGCAACTGTGGAGCCTCTTACAGTGCCTGACTCATGGAAAGCACTCAGTAAATATGGATTTCACTAGATGAATGGGCCCAGAATGAAGCAAGGGCTGGGGTCAGAGGGCAAAGGCCAAATCAGGAAATCTGCTGCTATGCTTTAAGAGGAGAATGAGAAATGGGAAAACCACTGATTTCATCCCACGTCCTCATGTTACAGAAAAGGAAAGGAAACCATGGGAGGAGAGGGATCTTTTTTTCCTCCAAGGGCACCCAGCTAAGTGTCAGCAAGAGGAGACTCTGAATCTTTCACTCCTCACTTGCATTCAGGGGGATGGAAGGAGATGGTGGGTTGAAATATGGAGTGAAGCGCTGGGGATCTGAAGGAGATAGAGCAGGCTCTAAGTGTCCCCAGATCATGAAGAGCCCCTCTGGAGCCACCACATGAGATGTGGGGTCAGAGCATCATGAACCACTGGCGCCAGCCTACCTTGGGGGTGGGAAGTGAAGGAAGAGGTGAGTGCTGGAGGGCCTGACTGTGGTCACACACATACATAAGGTACAGGACTCATGGCTAATTCTTCCCCAACCACATTGCCTGGTCCTGACCACTGTCCCCGGGGAATATTGTGCTTTCAGGCCATGGCGGGCTGAACCAGCTGGGAGGGGCCTTTGTGAATGGCAGACCCCTGCCGGAAGTGGTCCGCCAACGCATCGTAGACCTGGCCCACCAGGGTGTGAGGCCCTGCGACATCTCTCGACAGCTGCGAGTCAGCCATGGCTGCGTGAGCAAGATCTTGGGCAGGTAAGCACGAAGTTCACCATGTACCACGTGACCCACAGAGCAGGCCATCTGCAGCCCATCGCATCGCAAGCCCACACACCCTCCTGGGGCCTGGGCTCCACTCCTGGGGTCACCTTCAGCCCTGGGATCTGAACAGGGTGCAGTGGAGTCTCTGGGCCTCTGTCCAGCACGAATCATCATTCCCTGTCCTTGCTCCCTTCTCTGTCCACTCCTCCTTCCTTTGGTTTCTCTCTCCTTTTTTGCCCCATGTCTTGCTTTTTTACAGCCAACTTTGCTCCTAAGATGGGAGAGTCATCCCCAAATTTCCTTCTCTTGCTGAACCCTAGGGAAATAGGATGTTAGAAGGGCATCCAAGGTCAGAGGAGGTTCCTGAGGCCTACCCTCTGTAGGAGGGACGTCTGAGTTTGTCCTTCTCAAACCATAACTCCCAGAGCACCTGCCACCGCAGCAGGGGGGTGTCTGGTGGAAGGCAGACTTCTAGGCACCAGTCGATCTCACTGAGTCAGGCTCGGACGCTGTGCTGCTTGAGATGACCCGGTGACACTTGGGACCACATTGATCTATATGTCCCACTGTGGTAGTTTACAACCCTGGCTGCACTGGAAGGAACTTAAACAATGGCAATAAAACATAGGGACCGAAGACCCACTTAGGGACCAGCCCACCTAGGGACCGAAGACCAACTTAGGGAGGTGGACATAAGTGTGGGTACACTGTTAGCCCCCACCTTCTCTCTGCAGGAGGGGCAGGAGCAGCACAGGCATCCACGTATCCCAGTCTGGAGAGCCACTTCCCCAGGAAGTGCCCCTGCCCCAGAGGATTCGGAGTTTCGAGATAGTTCCATGTACCTTTCCTCTCCTCCAATCATATGCAGAGTCAGGGGGAGCTCTGATTCCAGGAGGCAATGGGACCTGGCTGTAAATGAACCACGGAAATCCCTGTCCCCCTGCCCTAGGTTGTCAGGGAAAAGGGGATTCCCAAGATAGGCTGTGGAGACCCCGCAAGAAGATGAGCTCTGGATAGCAGTGACAGACAAAGGGAGTTTTAAAGGGACAGATTTTCTCCCCCGTGGCAGGGAAGAGTTTGTCCAGCAGGGAGAGGAACATACTCTGACCCAGGCCTTGCATCTGCCAAAGCAGCAGGTTGGGTGGGGGGAGAGGGTAGAAGCAGAGCCTGGAAGAGGTCAACTTGAGGGCCTGGACCCTGCCAGGGATCCAAGCAACTGGACTTCAACTTGAGAAGAGCAAGCTCAACCTGAACCATGTAACCTGACAGAAAATCAGTGAGCAAGGGTTGAGGGACATGGCTCAGAGCTGGACAGCGTGGGGAGCAAAGGTGACCTAGCAAGACAGGGCAGAGGCCCCATGACCCCCAAGGCTTCCCAGGGAGGTAAAACCACGGTGGTCAAGGAGAACACAGCAGGCTTTTGTCAAGAGAAACCATCACTGTGAACCTATGATTCACACTGGACCTACGCCAAGATGTCCTTTCCTACAAGGGAAACCTCTTGTGCCCCACACAATGGCCCTTGTAAGTGCAGGCACAGAAGACTGGCCAGAGGGAAGCCAGGGAGAGGTCTTTCGCAGAGGGCTCTGGTTTGGCAGCAGCATGAACCTACCCAAGCAAGGGAAACAGACAGTTCTGGGCAGGGCAGGTGCTCAAGGCCAGGCTCCGGGGCACGTTACACTCCCCTGACCCTCCGCAGAAGCCTCAGAAGGGAGTGAGGCTCTGGCTACGTTCCTGCCCAAAGACCCCACCTGCTTATTGGGTAATTCTTTGGGGTTCTCTATTGGAGTAGGTACTACGAGACTGGCAGCATCCGGCCTGGAGTGATAGGGGGTTCCAAGCCCAAGGTGGCCACCCCCAAGGTGGTGGAGAAGATTGGGGACTACAAGCGGCAGAACCCCACCATGTTTGCCTGGGAGATACGAGATCGGCTCCTGGCCGAGGGCGTCTGTGACAATGACACTGTGCCCAGTGTCAGCTCCATCAACAGGTGAGAGACAGCAGCCTCTGGCATCAGGCTGGGCCCTGGGATTTGGGGAACATGAAAGAGACCTGAGAAGGGGCCTCACCCAGAAGACCCTGTGGTGCTGAGTCAGGAGCTCGCCCCACCCTGGGAGGTGTCCCCTGCCTGCCTCCTCCCGCCATGCTGTGTGCACCTTCCCCCTGCCCAGTCCATGGTGACCTGTTTAGTTTCCTTCCTCAAACACCACATCCTCTTTCATTTGACAGAACAATTTTCTTGAATTGATCATTTCCTGACCCCTCACCTGGCCCCCACTCAAGCATTGGGTCGTTCGTGTAGTCCTTCAGTTATCCCCCACCTCAATCAATCATTTACTTATTCATTCATCATTCACACATAATTCACTCCATTATTTATTAGGTGCAGGCCCTGGGCACACACAACTCTTCTCCTTGTGCAGCTGACAGTCTGATAGGAGCACAGACAATTCAGCTACCCACATGGACACTGTAGAAATGCAACTCCAAGTCCCCTAAGGAGAGCAAGAGGAGGATAAGTGGGCTAGCATAGGGTGACTTGTGTCCCCTAAGCAAGAAACAAGGAAGAAGGGCGGAACGAATCCAAAGGGGAGTAGGGGGAAAGCTCTGAGACCGCACCTGCTAAGGCCCTGGGGCTAATGGGGTCTTACACAAGAAGCCAAAGGAAAGTCGGTAGACAGAGAGGAAGGACGCTTGAGACGTGCTGAGCGGCTGGTGCCATGTGACATATTCTTTGCTTTTGACCTCTGAACAGTGAAGATCTCTTGGCAGGGTTTAAGCAAGAGGATGTCCTGCATTTCAAAAAGCTCACTCTAGCCACAATAGGGAGAATATGACTGGAAAGGGCCAAGAGTGGATGGGGTAGGCCATGTGTGACACTGGAGGGACAGAACTATTGGTGGCATGCATGAAGGTGCAAAGAAGGATAGAGGCTGGAGAGGCTACCAAGGTTAAACCTGAATGACTTGGGTATGGGCTTGATCAGGAGAGGGCAGGCAGACGTTACACCCCATCTGCGTTTCTACCTTGCATGACCAATGGGTTCCCTCGTGAAACAGGGACACGGGGTAAGGAGCACAGTCACAGGTTTGGATGTGCACTAGCTGAGTTGGAAATGCCTTTGAGATACCCAGATGGATTGTCAAAGAGGCCAATGGATCTGGGACAGGCCGGGGTCCTGCTTCCTCCTCTTTTCTCTGATGACTTTTCTGTTCTTCCTCACAGAATCATCCGGACCAAAGTGCAGCAACCATTCAACCTCCCCATGGACAGCTGCGTGGCTACCAAGTCCCTGAGCCCAGGACACACACTGAGTGAGTGTGAGGGGTCTGGAAGCTCACACAACCCCTTGCACATAAAGCCCCACAGGCCCAGGCACACACGCTCACCCGCACACTCAGCCCACGTGTGGACTGAGCTGTTACGTGGAGATAAGGCTATTTTGGTTCCCATGGAAGACTCACTGAATATGGAGAGGTAGAAATGGCAGACATCAGTGAGCCCCACTAGTGGGCCCCCTGAAGGAATGACCTCCAGCTGCCACCAGGGCTTAGGTCACAGCATGGCTGGCTGGTCCCTCCATGGTGGCAGCAGGGGCTGTGAGGATTGGCATTCCCATGTCCTGACTCTCTCCTTCTCACCCATTGCAGTCCCCAGCTCAGCTGTAACACCCCCAGAGTCCCCCCAGTCGGACTCCCTGGGCTCCACCTACTCCATCAATGGGCTCCTGGGAATCGCTCAGCCTGGCAGCGACAGCAAGAGGAAAATGGACGACAGTGAGTGTTGGGGGGGCAGGGAGAGGGGCAGGAGGGCAGTTTGCTCAGGCTTCGAAGGGCAGAAGCTTCCCCTACAGCCCAGGGCTTCAGAGGCTCTGCAACTCCCCGCCTGCAGGGACTGTCACTAGGCCTGGGAGCCTGGCCCTTCCCTCCCTCTTCAGCCAGTCTGCTCCTCCACTTTGGCCCACGGGGTGGGTAGATGGGTCCCCTGAAAGCTTTCTTCCTGCCTGGGGACACCAGGTGACCAGGACAGCTGCCGGCTGAGCATCGACTCGCAGAGCAGCAGCAGCGGGCCCCGCAAGCACCTTCGCACAGACGCCTTCAGCCAGCACCACCTGGAGCCCCTCGAGTGTCCCTTTGAGCGGCAGCACTACCCAGAGGCCTATGCCTCCCCCAGTCACACCAAAGGCGAGCAGGTGAGAGGCCAGGGGAGGGAGGCGGGCAGGGGTGGCCAGGGCTGCAGAGAGGCACACTCGCCTAAGGAGCCTGCAGTCCTGCCCCCCCCCCCAGGGGCTGCTTCCACTGACTCAGGGCGCCTGCTTCACTCAGCTTCGAGGCTTTATTTCATGGGGCACCTGGCATTGTCCTCTTCTTCTGACCCTCTTGCCTTCCCTCACCTGCAGCTTTCAGCCTGGTCCTCTAAGGGACAGTGCATAACCTGGGGTGCCAGGCCTTTGCTGTCAGGGCCAGTAACAGCAGAGTGGCAGCTGGAGGCCTTCCCACAATGACCTCAGCACACTTCTGGCCCCACCTCCCCTTGCACGATCCTGCATTACTCATGCCACCAAGCATACCACCCTTATCCACACCTCTCTGCCCTTGCACACCATGTTCCCTCCACATGGAATGCCTTTCCTCCTACTTCTCTGCCTGGAAAAGTACCACTCGGCTGTTATGACTCAGCTCAACCACCCTCTCCATGAACTCACCCCCCCAAATGGAATCCACCCCCCATCTCTGTGGTGCTGCATGTCCCACACCTGTTCCTAGGGACTTCTCCCGGTGCATGGAAATAATTAGTGGACACAGCTACAGGCACTATGGGTTCCTTAGGGACAGGGCGGCCTCTGGAGACAGGACTTTTATCTCCAGCACCTAACATCGGGCCCCTCCTTTAATAGCTACTCACTAAAGGTACACTGAATGGATGAACAAATGACTGTATGGAGACATCTGGAACAATCAATCACAAGCTACAGGGAGTGCTTATTTACAGCACTCAGGACAGGTCAAATGGATTATAATAGGTTGGCTTCCGTGTGAAGCTGGAAGAGATGCGAAAGGTCCCATAAAACCTCTATGTGGCTGGCAACCGCTGAGCTCTGGGCTCATCGTCGTCTGTCAGGGGTCAGAATCTCTTACACCCCTTACCCCACCAAGTCAGTCGGCTGAGGAGCATCCCTGGGGTGCAGCCTGTGTCCCCTTTGTTCATGCTGATCTAGAAGTTAGCCCGTGTATATGCACGTATGCCTTTAAGATCTAAGTAGGACAGTAGGGGTGATGCCAATGATCAGTTGAACAGTTGCCAGTGGCCGGCTGGGCTTCTGGCCCCCTGCCAGCCCCACAGCTGGGCAGGCAATCTGCGTCAGCGATTTTATCAGCTTTGGCTGTGACAACTAGGGGCACAGCAGACCTAGGACAGGCCCAGGTGTCCATCTAAGAGTCAGCACAGCTCCAGGAGGGAACCCGGGCCTTGGTGGTGGCCTGCAGGAAGCCCACTCTGTGACAGCAAACCTGCAGAACCCAGAGAGCAGAGCAGAGAAAAGAAACCCCACTGATGAGACCAGGGCACCTTCTGGGTCCCATGCCATTTCCTGGCTCCTTCCTGCTGGGCCTGCTGGGTTGCAGAGAGCCCCTAAGCCACTCTGGGCTGTAAGGGAAGCCCCTGAGCCTGCTGCGGAATTAAGGAATGAGGCCCTAAGAGGTGAAGAAGACCTCAGGGACCAGCTAGTCCTGCTTCTCCATTTGTATGGAGAGACCCCAGGGCCAGAGAGCAGGGAAAGGCTTGGGGAGGCAGATGGCTGCAGAGCTCGGACCTGTAGGTGCTGGTTTCATTCAGATGACACTGCTTTACCTGCTTAGCAATGGTGCTTCCATTTACATCCTTATTTGAAGAACTAATCAAAACAAAAGCACTTGAAAACCATCAAACTGCTGCAACCACTCAGCCTACCGAAAGGGAACCCCAGGCCAAGCCCAGAGCCTATCAATTACTCACCTTGCACGGTGGTAAGGGGCAGAGGAGCCCAGCCTGTGCCCAGGGCTCCTTGCACCTGAGCCCTTGCCTTCCCAGCCTCTAGTGACTGACTGCTGCCAGAGTAACACTGTGTTCTCTCACATGGGCACGGAGAGGCCCTCTGGCGTGGGGCGCCAAGAACAAAGCACAGATTCTCACACTTGACCTTAGCATGGGGCAAAGACATCAGCATCTCGTCTGGAAAATCATCAAGGGGAAAGAGTTCAACAGAAACTTCAGGTGGCCTCATTCCTAGTTGCTGTTTCACTACCGAGCATAGTCAGGAGTCCGTACAACTCCTCTGTCTCTATCTTGTGGTTAAGAAGCAGATGAACAGAATGCGAATATTAGGATGCCCGAGACCGAGAGTTTGGCAGTTTCTGATTCTTACCCAAACCCTAAAATGATACCTATCGTAACTCCTTATTGAGCATCTGTTGTCAGCAAGCATTCTGTGTGGAATGTTTTATGCAAGCACATTTATAACATCTCATTTAATCTTCTCATCAGTGAAGCTGGCTCTAGGGTCCCTGATAACACAGGTGAGGAAATCAAGGCTCCAGGAGGCCAGGCAGACTAAAGCTCCTTGGCAGATCATTGCAGAACCGAAGCTCTGGCTTGCCTAAGAAGCACTGCCCTGCCCTGCCTCCAATTCAGGTTCAAACCCAGAAAAAAAAAATCCAGTCATCACTGAGATTTTTAAACCATTCAACATCATAAAAATGTTTGACTATAGTTGTTTTTTTTTTTCCTTCTTCACTGAATAGCCTGGTTTGGGGACAAGAAATTGGATTTTGAGTCAATATTGTGATATCAAATCGTCTCAACCATAAGGCATTTCCAACTTTTCTTACACTCTCCAGAAAGTAGGTATTTGTTCAATGTCATTAAATCAGGCTAGGCTCTGAGCAACTCAACCTGGCTCTGAGTGGGCCCCCTTGGAAGGCACGGAACCAGAGCACCATTTAGTTAGTAATTGCTGCTACGTGCTAATGTTGCCCTGGTGGCCTCCAGAACTGCCTGCAGCTTCCAAAAGTGCCCCGCTTGCAACCAGAAAGTGCTGCAGTTCCTTGGAGGACTCTGCTCGTTGGAAATCACCGAGAGCAGTTGCCTTTAGTTGAGCTGTTATGTAACAGAGTGCGCCTTGATTTCAGCCTCGCACAGTATTTCCTGCAGTGGGTTTGTGGTGTGTGTGACCTGTATGTGGGGAACAAGTGTGTGTTGTCCCTCCCTGGCATGGGGAAGGTGTTTTCCTGCCCTTAGTTGAACAAGTACTTTTTTGAAGAAGCAGCTTAAGCCATCGCCATGTCCATGCGCAGGGATGTCAAAAGGAGTATAAAAATCCCCAACCACCTGATTAAGGGATTTTCAACCAAAATTAATACCAAGTACCTTTCAAGCCGAACCTGCATGCTTCTCTATTTGGCTTTAGAGAGGGAAAAGGTGCACCTGTTCTGTGGACCAGAGAGCACCTGGGTCAGCTTCCGGAATCCTAGGGGTTTAGTTCTGGTTTCAATAAACAGACTAGGACATTTACCCTCTGCAGTCCAGTCTCTCCAGACAAACAGACATGATGTCAAGGAGCTGTGGGGAGAGAGGGACTCCGTGAGATTGACAGGCAGAGCTCCAATGTCAGCTCTTTGCAAGTGTGAGAACTGGTCCCAATGACATCCAGTTTAGGGCACTGGAGTCTGGAGTTTCTTAACCTCTCTGTGCCTGCATTTTCTACTTGGAGAGGAATAAATTAACAATGGAGTGCAGGACTCTGAACAGTCTTATGATTGCCTGTTCCAGCCCTTGGCACAGTCCTGTACTCTGGGCCCAAACCATGCCAGAGACAAGGACAGCCCAGTGTCCAGCGGGGGCACCATTCCATGAAGGACACTGTCCATCCTATACCTGGACTCTCATGCCACCAGCCAGGGCCTGGAAGGGGAAGCCTAGGAGAAGAACAGTGGGGCTTTGAGTTAGAGAACAGGAATTCATTAAACAGGCCAGGTGGAGCCAGGGAGAACAGAACACATTGAGGAAAGGGGCGTTTCCTGGGGAGATTAGGGTCGCCAAGTCCAGAGACAGGCCTGGAGGCAGGGTCTGGAGAAGGCTGGCTTGCTAGGGCCTCCCTGTGCCCTGCTGACTTCTTTTTGTCCCCCAGGGCCTCTACCCGCTGCCCTTGCTCAACAGCACCCTGGAGGATGGAAAGGCCACCTTGACCCCTTCCAATACGCCCCTGGGGCGCAACCTGTCGACTCACCAGAGCTACCCTGTGGTGGCAGGTAGGAGGCCAAGACTCCTGGGCCACCTGGCCCAGCCTTTGAGGGCGGCTGGCGGGCAGGGGAGGGCAAGGTGGCTGGCTGTCAGGAGGAAGGCTCTGTGGCCCTGGCCCAGGCAGGACAGGTGGGCCCACGTGGGCCTCCAGGCGGGCAAGGGTCGCGCCTCCTGGGTCTGCTGGCGCCCTCCTGCGGGGGAGCCGCGCACTGCAGGCGCCACCGGCCGCTGCCGCCCCCGCTCCCAGGCCCGCGCCAGCCGCGCGCCCGCCGCGCTCCGCATCTCATGGCTTGTTGTGCATGTTCCCGCCCCGCCATCTCACACCCCTCTCTCCTTGTTGTCTCCCTCCCTCCGGCAGATCCTCATTCACCCTTCGCCATAAAGCAGGAAACCCCCGAGCTGTCCAGTTCTAGCTCCACCCCTTCCTCTTTATCTAGCTCCGCCTTTTTGGATCTGCAGCAAGTCGGCGCCGGGGGCCCCGCGGGCGCCTCGGTCCCGCCCTTCAATGCCTTTCCCCATGCTGCCTCCGTGTACGGGCAGTTCACGGGCCAGGCCCTCCTCTCAGGTACGACAGGGAGGTCCCCGTGCAGGTACGCGGGGGGAGGGAGGGCCTCGGGCCGGCCCAGGTCCCCTAGCCCCGCGGGGGCCAGCACCGCCACTCACTGCCGAGGCGCGGTCCCCCCTGCAGCCTGGTCGGGCTCCGAAGGTGCAGGCGCTCTGGGGCTGCCAGGAAGTCACCCCAGGACCCCGTGGAAGAACAGGGACCCGAAGAAAAGGAGCCAGGTGCTGAAACTGAGAACACTGGTCTTGATTTTTAAAAAAGTGAAAAAAAATAAAAATAAAAAGGGGGGGGGGGGTAAAGGAAAACCGTGGAGGGTAGAAGACATTGACCCTCGAAATGGTATCTGGATCAAAGTCCTAAAAAGAGATGGAGGCCAGTCCCAGCTGGGCCTCCATAATGTGGCCATCTCTACTGGCTTATGGTGGCCCTGACCAAGGATGCGCCTGTATCTTTCAATGGCAGAGATTGACAGTTGAGAGGTGGAGATCTGTAGGCCTCTTGTCAGGAGCCTCATCTGCTTCAAAACAAAGCTAGAAACACACCAGGGCCATCTGGAGCAAACCTGACCTTGCATGGAAGAAGAAGCAGCTCCTGCAGGAGGGCTTAGCCAGTCTCCAGATAGGAGCATGGTGTCCTGCAGCCTGAGGCTGGGCCTGCATCCCAGGGTCAGAGCTCTGGTTCACTCTCTGCCTGATAGAAGGACATCCAGCAGGCCAGCCAGGGCCTGAGCAGTGCCTCAGAGTCAAGATTTGTCTTGGGCACAGGCAGAGACCCCCAGTAAATTCTGAAGGGCATTCACGGAATTGAGACTGTTTCAGATGTGAGTGGAGGGGGTCCCAGGACCAAGCAGGAAGGAAGCCAGCCAAGCCAGCTTTCAGTTCAGCATGGGAAACATCTCTCTCATGATAGAGCTGTCTCCAAGGTGTGCAGGCTTTTGGGGGCCTCCCTGCCCTCTGCTACCACCCTGACCACGCTGAGATGCTAGAGCAGCGAAGGAGGGCAAGGGGACCTGGCACAGAGACAACTCACGGTCGCACAAGCCATCTGGACCAGTGGTTTTCAAACATGTTGGGCCTTGTAGTTGTCTTGAAATGAAGCCAGGTATCCCAGCTAGACCAGAAAAGAGCTGTTTGAAGTGGACCCTGTCCCCAGAGAGCCCTTGAACTTGAACCCACTGCACCACAGGACCATGACCTCTGCAGCCCAGAGGGACCACAGTTCCTCAGATTCAAGTCCATGGATCCTTTCTTATAACCAATCCTGTTTCTCTCTGGCATCTGGGGGTTTTTTTCCTTCCCTACCTCTAAATCAAGAGGTCTTCTTGGTGGAGATGGACTATACGGACAGAGAGGCAATGTTTGAGGACTGAAATGAGGGGGAAAATGTTGGTTTGGTTCAAAGCTTCGAGAGGATAAAGTCAGCAGCATGGGTCATTTGTCTTGACCAGATGATTAAAGAGGAGAACCTATAATCTGAGTGAAATTGTGTCAGCCAGGGACAGTGGAGAGGAGGGAGAAGAGGGCGAGTCAGAGGGCTGATATGTGCCCTGGGGTGGACGGGGTCAGTCACTGGGCAAACTCGCGTGTCCTGTGGGAATGGCAGGCCAGGGCCAGGGGGCAGCAGAGAAGCAGGTATGGATGGGGTACAGTGATGGGGGAGCAGTTCTTCATTCCCTGTGTGAGCTGCAAGGCCAGCTGAGAAGAGGGAGGGGCAGCTGGACGCTGCCACATCAGAGCACACAGGCTGTGGGAGTGTAGTTGGAACAGCGCAGGGCAAACTCTCTGACCCCAAGGCCTCCCCAGTCTCTCCCCTCCCCATCACCCTTTTAAGGCTGCAAGTGCAGTCAGCCAAAATCTGTCACCTGTTCATTCAGAGGACAAGCCCACCCTCTAGCCAGCTGCAGGACTGGAAGCTTATCCAAACCTTGGGACAGGCAGCTGGCAGCAGACACCAAGTGGTCACCTAGGCATCAGACACCCCGATATGCAGCATTGTCATTTCCTTCTGGCAGGTGACCACAAAGCCAGACCCAGATGCTGCTGAAGTCCAGGAGTGAGCACCCATGAAGACCAAGGGCTGGCCCCAGGGTTGGCATTTCAGCACAGAGGCAAGGGCCCTGAGAAGAGCAAGGAGTGTCCAGGCTCAGAGGGACTGGGGTCCACGCAGATGGCTGAGAGCAGGAAGCAAGCTAGAACTATAGTTCACAGAGCCAAGCTAGTCCTGCAGCTCAGGGACAAGTCAGGGTTGAATCTGCAGCCCCTACATGAGGTCTCAGAGGACAGGGTAGGAAGGGGAGGACAGGAACGGAATGGGCTCGAGAGTCTGGGGATGAGATTTGAAAGAAAGGAAAGGAAGCAGAGACCAAATCACTCATAGGAAATGCTGCAGACCAGGAGAGGAGGGAGCACCTGTGAGTTTTCATTCTGTAATCAGCTTAGCTGTAACCTGCATGAACCTCCCCGATTTCCCTATGCTGCGTGACCCCGAGGGCCTCCTTCCGTTTCCTCCAGTTCCTTTACCTGCTCCCCCTGAGCGGCATTCTCCAGCCGGTGGCTCTGTTAGTGTGATATCCAGGCTGACTTCCTTTCCCAATCTTAGCTTCCAAGAAGAAGGAAGCGTCGGGAAGTAGTGAGATCGCTCCTGGGACACAGGACAGTTCCCTTCCAACAGCCCAGTGCAGATCTCAGCACATTGGCCATGCCAGTAACATCAAGGCTGTCCTTGTCCTGGCTGCTCCAAGGCTGACTCGAGGGCAGCTGATCAGAAAGCTTGAAGTTAGGTTTTATCATCAAAGAGTCTATTACCCTCCTCCATGCTTTTGTGCAAAATTATATTTAGTCCTGCCAAAGAGATTTCTGGGTTGCCATAATTCTCTGTGCTATCAGAACAAGATAAGGAGTTGAAAAGGGGTCACATAGAGGGCACACATCAAAGAGGACAAATGAAATAGTCTGAAGTCACCTCTACCCTCTGCATTCCTCCAGCTAATGGCTTTCCAACCCTGCTGTACCTCAGCTTTAGAATATTTACCAATAGTCCTGGGTGTTAGAGTTTTCTTAGAGAACCCCACCTCACAGCCAGTCAGCCTGGCCCTAGGCCTATGTCAACTTCTTCTTCTCCTTCTCCTTCTTCCTCCTCCTCCTCCTACTCCTTCTCCTTCTTCCTCCTCCTCCTCCTCCTCCTTCTTCTCCTCCTCCTTCTCCTTCTCCTTCTCCTCCTTCTCCTTCCTTTTTTTTTTTTTGAGAGAGAGAGAGCAAGACAGATAGAATCAGTTTTATTTATTTTTTTCGTCTTGCCTTTGTTGTTCCAACACTTAGTTGTGTATGTGGTGCTGGGGTTCGAACCTGGGTCTTCATGCATGCCAGGCAAGCGCTCCAACCGCTGAACCACCACTTCAGGTCCCTATGTCAGCTTCTTAAAAATAAGGCCACATTGGAAGTATATTGAGCTCAGAGGAGATGGAATCATATGACTAGGACAAATTTAGGATGAAGAACCTAAAAACAGTAGGTAAGAGGTTGTGTTAGTCTGTGATGGAGGGTCTCAAATTCGGGGCTTCTGTTTGGTTTCTGGGAAGGAAGCACGATTCTTGGCTTTTTGGAAGAAATCTTATTATTTCTTTTCTCTGCTGGGGATGGAACCCAGGGTCCTTACTCATGCTGGGCAAGCACTCCACCACTGAGTTACACTCTGAGCACCCCCACTCCCCACCCAGTTTTTGTTTTGGTTTTTTTTTTAAGCAAAGCGGGCTGTGGGCCCTAACAGCAGTTCATGGCAGCAGTTTGGGCGAGGGTCTTCCTGGAGAAAGTTTTGCCCATCTTTCCAGGAGGGCCAGGTTTCATAGGAGCAGTGCTTCAGAAACCTGCTTTGGCATTTGATCCAGAAAGCTCTACGTGCTGGGAGAAAATTAGGGGAATACAGGGAGAGGAATATTAAAATACCAGAATATAGCAGAGGGAGAGCAATGAGCTCCATTTGCAGCAGCTATGTGGGGGCTCATGGGGACGGGGCCCCATGGGAACACTTGGGGATTAAATTGCGGCCTAATGGACATATGTGCCCTGGAATCTGCCCAGCACACAGCACAGCTCAAGAAGCCACAGGGCCAGTTGATGGAAAGCCACAGGATGAAGTCTGGAGGTGGGGAGGGTGGAGCCCACTGCACACAAGGGTTGGAGGAGCATTAGCAGATAGGTGGCCTGTGAGCCAAGACTTGTCCCCACCACCCCACCCCCATTCCGGGCAGACAAAGGCTGCTTCAGAATTGTTAGCCCCTGCCACCAACCAATCAGAGGTCAGGAGAACCCAAGTTACAAGCTTCACCCAAATTCGCTCCTGTGTGACAGGCAGGAAGATGTGGTCTAGAGGAATTAAGAATTAAGTGATTTTTTTCCCCCTTCATCCACAGTCTGTATTTAGAGGACCTCCCAACCTGCCCTCAGTGGGGAAGGAAGAGGGAAGAGTGCCAGGCCTGAGTCCGCCGCCACCACCCTCTTGCATCTGTCCCACCACGCCACCCATCCACCCCTACTCCTGCTCTCACGCTTCATACCGCTCCTCCCTCTCACGGTCCACAGTGCTGGCCGGTGCTTCACCAGGGCCACAGGAGCTGAGTCCAGGGGTTGATCAGACTGCTCTCCTTCACAGGAAGCTCAGGTTTTACCATGGTGTTCCTTCTACCTGTTTCGTCTTCTACTTCTAAAGGTGCTAAAATTCCCTTTTCCTTGCCTCTGTTTCCAGCCCTTCCTGGTTCCCCTGATGACCCTGCTATGCCATCCTAACAGAGCCCACCTGTAGAATTCCAGTGGGTGCTGCCCAGTTTGGTCCAACACCACACATGGCTGGATACTTCAGTAAAAGTCAGATAAATGAGAGGGTGCCATCAGGTGTTTCAGGACCTTCCCACAGCTTGACATAACGAACCTGATAGCTCATTTCGAGAGGGTTTATTCTATCAGCTCATGTGACCATTTCTAGATGGGCTCACTACCCTACTCCTTGTGCATCTGCAGCGTGAAAGCCTGGGTTTGGAGTATGTTCACAGCCTGAGTAATGGTAGTAAGGTGCATAAGACTTATTCTTCCCGTTCTGCATGTAAAGAAACAGGATTAGGGCACGTAAGTGGCTGGTCAGGGGCACACAGAAATAGCTATAGAAGTGGGGTAGAGACCCCCAAGTCCTCCTACCCATAGCCCCATCCCTGCTGAGCAAGGGCAGAAGCTGAGGATGCTGGGACTTGTTTATTGCCCCTCAGGCCTGGCTGAACATGCCATGCCAACCTGTGCCCTGTCTTGACGTCTTGCTTGGCCTTGCTAGTTTGGCACCCCTGCTCCGTGCTGTGTCCCCAAGTACCTAGAAAAGTGTACAGTACCTAGCAACCTCAGTATTTGATGAAAGAGCAAATCATCTTTGGGGAATCTCTTGAGTGAGAAGTAGGGGAGATGTGGGCGCTGTGGTGCTGACAGCTTATTGGCTTCCATGGGATGAGCCTTCCCATCCCTCATCACGAGGCACCCCTTCAAGGGGCTGCCATGCGAAGGCTTCAGGACACTCATGGGACCAGCAGTGCCGTAGAGGAGGTGGACCTTCTAAGTTGGTGGACAGGGCTCACAGGAAGTCCTGGGGGAAAAAATTAGCCCTCATGAAGGAGGCAGAAGGTATTTGGGTCAAACAGTCACAACCAGGAGTGACCTTACCCCCTACTTCATCGCCACTAGAGACGTATGCCAATGTTGGGAGACACTTTGTTATCACACTGGTTGGGAACTGCTACTGGAATCTAGTGGTAGAGGCCAGGGATGCTGTTGAACATCTACAATGTACAGGACAGTCCCACAGCAAGTAACTAACCAGCCGAAAACAGCAATATTGCTGAGATTGAGACTCTGTAGGCACCATGATGAACTAGGGTGACCAATTAACTCATCATACAGTGGGAGCATTTTGAGAGTGAAATGGGCATCAGTCATACAGGTGCTGGGACATGGTCATCACCTACGCCCACCTGGGCAACCCGGGTGTACCCTCACCTTCACGGGAGGTGAGACAGGCGCTGTTCTGCACCTGCGGAACCTAGGGGTGATGAAGGAGGGGAACAGGTGAGGGATCCTGACTGTCAGGAGAAGGCCACCATCTGAGTCTCCTAAGTGGAAAACTCTCACTTCCTGATGGAGAGGAGAGACAGCCGGGGAGAGGGAGTCTTCACAGAGCTGCCTTGGTGTTACCAAGGTGTGGGTATAGCTCACAAGTTACAAACAAGCAGAGATACCCGTGTTGCTGAAAATATTTCATGTTTTTTTCAGAAGTGCGGTTGACGGATGTGCGGCTCATGGTTGTGTGAAAAAGCTAAACATCTCTCAGCCACGTCTCCGTTTAAGTTAGGAATAGGCAGTACGGTTCATGTCCCTTGCACTTCTGATAGATTATATTCACCTGGGGAGAACCCCCCCCCCGCATTCGATGGAAAAGGGGGTGGTGGTTGATTGGTACTGTCTGCCATAGACAGTATAGACTGTCTGCCATAGGTCCCCAAATGGAGATGGGTCAGAGAGCCATACACTGCTTCATAGGACTTGCTCTTAGTTCTCCTCCGAATGGGAGCTGAAGGGGATGCTCTGAGTCAAGTGACCTCTGTATTTATTTGGGCCAGTTGTGTCCACTGCTGTGCCGGGTGTGGGGATAAAGCAGACACATGGAGCTGCCCCCTGGCCTCCAAAACCATGACATTTTTGTGGATGAATAAAATGACATTGATGTAGATAAAAACCACAGGAGAACAGGGAACAAAACAGCACTGGGACTGTAATTCAAGTGCTCACTGCATGGTGAGCCTCTGTCCTGACAGGAGCAAGAGTTTGGGCTCAGAGGAGGTGGGAGGAGGTGGCTTTGAGACAGCGGGAAGGTGGCAGGGGAGTGAGAGGACACTGCCAGCACAGGGGCCCCACAGACCAGCTGATGACTCTGCTGTGTTTTTTCAGGGCGAGAGATGGTGGGGCCCACGCTGCCCGGATACCCACCCCACATCCCCACCAGTGGACAGGGCAGCTATGCCTCTTCTGCCATCGCGGGCATGGTGGCAGGTAAGGGGAGGGGCCGCGTGGGAGGGGGGCATTGCAAATAAGGGGGCAGGAGACAGTCCACGTCCTATACATAGCCTTGCAAAGGGCACTGAAGGATGATGGACCAAGGGGGTACCGTGTAGAGACCTAGAGAGGACACCCCAGTGCCATCCTGGCTCCTTGGCTAGCTCCAGCTGGGCCTCCTTCCCAGATCGTCCACATCACCCACGATGATGAAGAGGGAGGGGCTGAACAGACCTGTGTTCAAGTCCAAGCTCCCCGGGCAACTTCTGCTAATTCAGAGGGTTCTGACAGAGCATGCTCCAGGGACGAGACACCTTAAGCCAAAACAACCTGACCTTGGAGCTACCCATGTCGCCCAGTGATTAACTTTGAATTATCTCAGTTTACCCCTTCTGAGATCTGAATATTGATGATGACGATGACAATAATGAAATGATCGAAATGTACCCTTCTCATCCCACACTCACTCAGCCCTGTGTGAGCAGGATGTGGTTCCCGGGCTCTAGATCTGAGGGTGCTGTAGGGCATGAGATGAGCTGTGAGTTTTTGTCCCCATTTGGACTGGGTTGGAACCTGTATACCAGTCATTTGGATTTCTTTGTCCACTGGTTCTCATCCAGTGATGACCCAGGGTCAAGGTCTGGACAATTTGGGACAATGGGGATCTCTTTGGGAACGTCTCACTTGTCTACTTATGAGAAAGACCCTGGAACAGGAGAAGTAGCATTCAGCCAGTTCTACTGCCCAGAGAGGTCCAGGGACTTTAGCTCATGGAGGAGGGAACTCTGAACTCAGGGTATGTATGCACCCCATGCCCTGGGCCCACTTCCCCTGGCAGGGGTGAGCCATAGCCAGCCACCCGCCCTGGGCACCCTGTGCAAGGCAGGTGGGCTGGACTCTCCTGGGCAGAGGAGGGGCCGGAGGAGGAGGAAGGAGGCTCTGTGCTCCCTGGGAGCCTGCTGAGCTGGCACTTGTTGCTGCCTGGTTACCCTGGCAATGTGCTTAATGCAGCGTTGAAAATACAGAATACTGACTCCTCTCCCTCCCGCCCGGACTCCCACCTCCCTCCCTTCCTCTTCTGGAGCGTGAAATGAGATTGGTCAAGATAAAAAAGGAAAAGATTCGGTTATTTTTTTAAGAGTGTGGATAATGGGGCCTCTCAATCAAAATCCCTGGCTCCAGCCTGCTCCCCCATCCCCCTTCCAACCTCTCCACCTTCCCCTGCTGCCTGCGCCAAGGAGGAGGAAGACACCAAAACACAAGGTTTTCCTCTTAATTATGAATCATTCCCTGAGGGCAGGCCCAGGGCAAGGGATTGCTGGGGCCCAGAGTCTGACCTGTGAGGTAGCTAGAAGACTTGAGCTGCTCATCAAAAGCCCCAGGTTGTTTCCAGAAAGACCTCATCTAGGGTGGGTGCTGTGGAGAAACACACACACACACACACACACACACACAGACACACACGTGGATTGTGAGAGGGAGGGGCCTTGCCTTCCACGGTGAAGGAGCTCGCAGTATGGACTGCATGCAAATTAGTTTTCAGAAAATACAACACTATTTAAATAAATCCACTGGTTCCTAGACATGCCCTGTATGAATGAGTTCTTCAAAGAATTGTTTTTGTAGAAAAAAATTGTGTGTCTGTCTCTTCCTGCTCCTTGTGATCTTCCAGTTGACTGAATGGGGATTCCTTCAATTAAAGTCGATAAGTTCATCAAGCACCTACTTCATGAATATAAGGTCATAATAGGTGCTTTAAGTAAGGCATGCCAATGACATTCTTCAATCCCTTGTAGAGAGGAGGAAGTGGTAATCTATTATGCACTTGTACAGGCCTGGACATTCATAGGTACGACTTTACTCTCATTTCATCTTTACCATACAGTGGCATGCCCGTATTATCCCTGTTTTATAGATAAGGAAACTGAAGATTAGAAAAACAAATGGTGTGTGCTCAGGGTCGTAACAATGCCAAGCAACTGACGTGCTCAAACACGGGTCTTCTGTTTCAGATCTAGGGCTCTTTCCACTCCACCTCATTGTCTCCACCACACCAGGAATAAATATTAGCACAGGAAAAGGGCCAGGATGCAGATTTCTTGTGAAACATTCACCTTCCATTCTCTCTCTCTCTCTCTCTCTCTCTCAATCTCACCCCCTCCTCTCCTGTCTTCCTCCCTCATCTTTGTTGTTGTTGTTGTTCCATCCTACTGCACAGTGACCCTCACATCAATTCTAGAGCAGAACCAACCTCTCCAGATAGATGGCTCCATCCAGCAAACTATCCATCCTTGCAGCCATCCATCCATGCATCTTTCCTTCTTTCCATCTGGCCTACCTACCTATCTGTCCATGCATCCCTCCATTCTAAGCCATCTTTTCATCCCTGTCTTTCCATCTATCCGTCCACCCACTTATTCTTCCATCCATCCATTTTTCCATCTGTCCACCCATCTACCTTTCCTTTCATCAGTGTATCCATCCATCCCTCTGTCTGTCCAGCCACCCATCTTTCCATCTATTCTTCCATCAATCAATCTGTTCATTTTCCACATATCCATCCTTTCATCCATCAATCATCTTTCCATTTGTCCTTCCTGCTTCTATCCTTTCATCCATGTTTTTTTTTTTTAAAGAGAGAGGGACAGTGAGAGAGAAAGAAAGAATCAATTTTACTTAGTTTTTCATGTGGCTTTCGTTGCTCCAATACTTCGCTGTGTACATGGTGCTGGGGTTTGAATCTACATCCTCATGCATGCCAGGAAAGCACTGTAACCGCAGAGCCACCACTCCAGCCCCTCATCCATGCTTTTACCTATCCATGCACCCCTCTATGCATCGATCTTTACACTTATCCATCCATGCATCAATCTTTCCTTATATTCATCCTTTCAAGCATCCACCTGTTCACCTAACCATCTTTTCATCATCAATATTTCCTTCATTCACATTCCGTCCATCCTTGTGCCTTTCCATATCGTCATTACTTTTTCACTTAGCAAATACTAGTGAGGAACTATTGTAGGGGATACTAGGGATACAGGAGTGTACAGACGTGTTCCTCTATTTATGGAGATTACAGCCCAAAGGTGGAGAGAAATAAACAGCAAGCAAGTCAATGAATGAGTGAGCAGATTTCAGATGGTTTTAAGTGTGTGAAAACAGAAAATGTGATGATGCAATAAAGAGCCACAGGGAGAGGAGGTAACTACTTTAGACTGGTGATCAGGGAAGGCCTCTCTGAGAAGGTGTTCAAAGTGATCAGCCAAGTGATAAACTGGGGCTGACCATCCCTGGCCCCCAAAGAACAGCAAGTGCAAAGGCCCTAAGGCAGGAAGGAACTGGTGGCGGCACACAGGAGGAAGGTGACAGTATCGAAAAATAGTGAGCACATGGGGAAAGCCCCACAGGAGACGTTGGTAGCAGCAGGGTCAAGTCTTAAAGGACTACCCAGGCTTCGGGGAAATGGATTGTGGGTAGTCAAGAGAGAACGCACAGAGGCCAATTAGCGTAGAGTTGAGAGAGAGGAACCAGTGGCTTGGACAGCTAAGGAGGAGAAAAAAGAGGAGGATGATGTTTGGAGGGAGAACCCACCCCAGTGCTGCTGAACTAGCTGTAGGGACGACACAGGGATGGAGAAATAGAGGAGTCACCAGTCACTCTGACTTTGGTCACGGCAGACTCCATTGATGATAGTTGCAAGTATATATGTGGAAGGCTAGAGGAGGAAGAGCTGGAGTGGGTGACAGGTGGAAATCAAGGGTTCTGTTAGGCCCTATTAGGGTTGAGATACCTACTAACTACCTAGTTTAATGTCAGTAGGCACATGATGTATTTGGACGTCAGAAAAGGATCCTAAGTATAAATGTTGCCATCATATAAGCCAGTTATTTAATACTAAGGAATTAGACTTGAAAGAGAATATGGATGGAAATTCATAGAAAGCTGACCATCCAAGCTGGGGTTCTCCCAGAGAAAGAGTCAACAAAGAAAGCAAGTAGCAATGACAGCAAGTTTTGAAGCAAACTTCAACACTTTGGACCCAAAGCCACAGAGGGAGTGGTGAGCTCGCAGGTGGAGGGAGTCATGGACGTAGAAGAGGCCATTGGGATGATCAGGGTAGAGACTGTGGCGATCTGCATGCCTCAGCACCAGCATGATTGGAAGAAGGTAAGGCAGAGGCCATGGGACAGAGAGAGGGGCTGATAGATAGAAAGGGCTGTGGGGTAGGAAGATTTTTGGTTTTAGTCCTGGGGATTTAGCCCAGGGGCTCTTTACTGCTGAGTCACATTCCCAGCCTTTTTTATTTATTTGTTTGTTTGTTTAGAGACTGAGTCTTGCTAAGTTGCTTAGGGCCTCTCTAATTTCTGAGGCTGGTCTTGAACTTGCAATGCTCCTGCCTCAGCCTCCCAAGTCACTGGGTAATCCCAAGCAAGCCCCAGTGTGTCAGCAGACAAAAATTTGAAAGGGCTAAAACAGCAGAGCATGATTGTAGGCTGAAGGGAGTGAATAATTAAAAAGGGGGAGACTACTAAAGCAGAAAAGAGGAGGTGTATCAGGAGCCTGGTGGAAAGGTGAGAGGGGTGGGGTGCAGAGGAAGGAGGACAGGTTGGCTCTTCGTAGGCACAGGACATTTTTTCTCCATGGCTGCAGCAGGTGGATAGATCTGGTGGTGGGAAAAGGCCACAATTGAGAGTGAACTGTCCCCCAAGCTGCATCCCCTTCCCTGGCTTCCCTGTGACCAACACAGACAGGTGCACGATTAAGCGTGCGTTAACTAAATGAGTGAGCTGTGAGTGCATGACGCATGGATGAGGGGTAGCACAGCGTATTTCCCATGTCTCTTCGTGTCCTTTAGCGCCTGCGCGGTGTTCAGCTTTGGGAAGGGTGGGGTGTGGCTGGGCCGTGTGTGGGGCCATAATGGAAAGACCTGCTCCATGGGATCACCAGAACCTGGGAGATGGGGAAGGGGCAGTGAAGGGGCAGTTCACAGGCAGGTGTGAGAGCACAGGTTAGGAGCTGGGAGCCACACTGGTTCAGCTCCCACCAAACACGTGGCCTTGGGGAACTGCCCTTCCCTGTCTGCACAGCAGATTCTTCAATGAAGTAAATCCTTGGATTCAGTCATTTCTTCCTTTTCTCTTTCTTTTTCCCCTTTGCTTTTCTTTCCTCTCTTCCTTCTTTTATATGCATTTCTTGTCCAGTCCACTTGACTTAGTCCCTGCCTGGAAGGAACTTCCTGTGTTCTTACTGCGAGCTTGCTTCTGGTCACCACCTCTCCAGACAAGGAGAGGCTCCCACAGCCCTCCCCCTTCCCACCCTGTCATCCTCACCCCATTCCTCCTGCACAAAAGCCTACTTCTCTGCAAGGAAGAAGCCCCTCTGGCCCCAACCCAGGCTCAAAGACTGGTTGCATGACTGATTTGAGCATCCTTGGGACTTTATTTAGCACCTGTGTCATGAGAAACTAATAAAAAGCTAACATTTATTGAGTGCTTCTTATATTCCAAGCATGTTGCTGAGCATTTACTATGTATTCTGTTGTCCAACCCCATGAGAAAGGAACAATAATTCACCTCTTGTGACAAATGAGGAAAACAGTGTTTAGAGAGGCTAAGTGACTTCTCCAAGTGTACAGAGCCAGGAAATAGGAGATGGGGATTTGACTTCAGATAGGCTGACTTCAAAGCCAGGGAGCTTCGGACTTCTCCCTCAGAGAGCCTGGGAAGGAGACAAGGAACCGATGAAAGCGTTTAGCTCACATTGCAGAGGAGTTTTCAAAAGGCCGAGCAGACATATATTGGATCCCAGGGTTGGCAGGAACCCGGCTTCGTAAATGACATCATCTCCCAAGTGATAAAGGAATTATCTGGAATTGAGGGTCAAGAGTTCCAAGGTCAAGTTCTACCTTGCTATTTATCCACACCATAATTTGAGGCAAATTATTGGATCATGGTGCTCCTCAGTTTCCCAGACTATCAGTTGTGTGTAGATGAGAACCACATGGGATGGTTGTAAAAATAGGAGGGCGTGATGGCGGGATGCCCTTCACTAACAGGGAGCTCTGCCCCAAGCTCCAGCGATGGCTGTGGCTGACTTTGCTGCTGCTGTCGAAGGGATTTCTTAAGTAATTTCTTTGGGAAATAATTTCTATGGGAAAACCTGCTGAGAGAAGGAGGTGACCCGATCTACTTGGTATAAATAAATTCATGCACTGGGTTCGCTTAAACTGGTGATAGATTCTCAGAGTAAGTCCCGGAACACAGCCTTCCTAAGAGCTTAATGCCCTCTAGGGTCCTCTCACTTCTCCTGTCTTAGTCCTCAGCATCCCCTATGCAAGCCCTCGGAAACACCCTCAACAAACCTCCACCTGGGAGCTACAGAGTTCTCAGATGCTGATTCCCTCTTTGACTCCCTGCCCTGGGCTCCTCTGCAGAGGGTCCAGACAGCCGTTAGGACCTGGGCCCTAGAGCCCAGCACAGCTACCCTGCACCAGGCCCTCCAGCTGTGTGAGCTTCTGCAGAGACCACAGCCCCAGCTTCTTCACCTGTAAAACAGGAGCTCCTTGGAGGGCTGGGGTGCGTCTGGGCAGTGCCTCCAGGGCCTGGAGAAAAGGGCACTGCCCCAAATGACTCTTGACTGTGAGGTTCCCTGAGGGCTGCTGGAGGAACCTTCTGAGCCCCCACCTCAGAAGCCCCCACCTCCCATGCCACCCACTGCCAGCACCTCAGGCCCACATTGGAGCCACCCACCTCACAGGCCTCTCACCTGTGTGCCTCCAACAGGAAGTGAATACTCTGGCAACACCTATGGCCACACCCCCTACTCCTCCTACAGTGAGGCCTGGCGCTTCCCCAACTCCAGCTTGCTGAGTAAGTGCCTGGGGCCTGGCAGGTCCTCTGCTGGGCAGAGGGGGGTGGGAAGGCAAGACCAGACCACCAGAAGTAGTCTGGGTGCTGGGAGGCCCCAGGTTAGACAAAGGCCTGGGGAGACCTGTGTCTTATGGCAGAAGATGGTAGCAGGAAGGCTGGCTTTTGGGGGAGAAGGCAGAAGCTAGGGATTTCCTGGCTTCACACTCCCTCCTGCTTCCCAGGGCCCTAAATCTTTGTTTTGCATAAGATTCGGAGTTAAGGCCTTGTGAGGAGGGTAAGGGGAGGGAAGAAAAGTCTTAAGAGAGTCCTGCTGACCACAGGGCTTACAGTCCCACAGTGGCCACGCTCACTTGGCCACTCTGGGCCACATGCTGGGAGCTGATTTCAGAACGCCATCCTGCCCCTCTTCAGGCATCTAAGTGGGCCACAAATAATCCTGACGTGGCACCAAATCCTTTCCACAAGAGTGCTTGCATTATTTGGGTTGAGAAATGAACAACAGGCAGAGGTGAGGTCCAGAGAGAGAGGGGCTTCAGCAAACTTCAAGGCCAGTCTCCACCGGGCCCTGGCCATGGGACCCTGTGGGTAGAGAAGCAAGCCCACAATTGAGGATCCCACACGTGCCTCCTGCGTGGTGGCTTGAGGGTACCACAGCAGACCCGAACCAGAGAGAAGCAGTGGCCAACCTCGCAGAAACCAAGACCTCTGCTGCTTTACCTCTGGGCATTCCAGAAAGGACTGGAAGGGAGCTGACCTGAGCTCTGTTGGCCAGATGTGTACAACTCGAAGCCACCTCTTGGTTCACCTTAGCCAGGAAGCACAAGGGCAGTGAGATGTGTTGGGGGTCCGGGGTCAGGGCACTTTCCTGCTGAGCCTCCCCAGCTGCATACAGCAGGTGCACAGAGCCTGCTTCGGGACCCCAGCCCAGGCCCCTTTGACCAGCTGGGAGTCTCATTCCCCAGGGTATTAAGAGGAAGGCTCTGTGGCCACCACTGCTGGGCAAGTCTGGTGAGGATGGAGGACCCTGCTATGCTTGATTCCCAGCTCCCCAGTGCCTCTCCCTGCAGCCAGAGTGCTGAAGGTCAAGCTGGGGGAGGGGGCACGACGACAGGGCTCTCATTCTGGCCAGAAACTCAAAGGTGAGGCTGGAGAAGGAGGAAACAGGGCTGGAGAGGAGTTAATCTTTGATGATCAGATAGGCCAGGGATGAATGATTAACCTGAGCTGTCTTTAAAGGTCAGCAGATGCAGGGAAGGCTGCCCTGCCCTCCCCTTCTGACCAGCACTGCTGTTATTTCTTTTTCACCGTGTCCAGGTTCCCCATATTATTACAGTTCCACATCAAGGCCAAGCGTGCCACCCACCACTGCCACGGCCTTTGACCATCTGTAATTGCCATGGGGACAGTGGGAGCCACCAGGCAGCAGAAGGACTCGGCCTGGGACAGACCCCAGAGTCATACAAAGGAATCTTTATTTATTACATGAAAAATAACCACAAGTCCAGCAACGCGGCTCTCCCTGTGTGGTTAATTTAATCAACCATGAAAGACAGGATGACCTTGGAGAAGGCCAAACTGTCCTCCAGGACTCCTTAATGAGGGGCAGGAGTTCGAGGGAAAGAGGACCATCCGGTTCCAAAAGATAGAATTGGAGAAATGTGCCTGGGCTGGGCAGCCAGCAAAGAGAGAAGAAAGTGCCCCAAGAGCTTGAGGGGACTCAGAGAGACCTGCCGGGCCCGAGGGGGCACAAGGGCACTTTCACGGCTCTGTCATCAAAAAGGCTCCCGCAAATGTGGACTGTAAGCAAATCCTTCCGCCCACAAGTCACCGCCGGGTCCCAAGGCACCCTGCTCCCCTCCCTCAGCCGTCACCATGCTGCTCAGCTTGCCTGGCTGTCCCTGCTCGTCTCCTGCCACCGGCTGAGGGCTGCTAGGCTCCCTCCACCAGCCCTGCTCCACCCGCTGCTCAGCGCTTTGGAAGCAGCGTCAGCCAGACCAGCAGAAGGCAGCTGGAGATAGACATTCCACAGACCCGGGCCCTGGGAGGTGAGGCACGGCTCTGCTCCAGGGAATGGGGGAAAGGCAGAAGGGCAGGACACTTCCCCTTCCCAGCTGCTCCTGCCAAGCCACGTGAGCTTCCTGCAGCCCTGCCTACAGCGGCCAGAAGAACCCAAGGAGCCCCCAAGGCCCGACTGTAAATACTGTAAATGAAGCTCTGTGTGGGTCAAGCTTCCCTCTTTCCACCCCAGACTTTGGCCTCTGAGCAAATTGTCTCCCACCACCTTGGGCTTCTCTCCTGCTGCTTCTTTCTTTTTTAAAGACAGTCCACCATTGCCACATGACTCAATAAACTATCATTCTTCATCTCAGGCTTTGGGGTTGGCTGGGGAAGGGGCTGGGCTTCCTGCCGACATGGGGACAGTGGGTTGGAAGAGACTGTGCAATGCCCCAGGGCCCTGACTTAGCCTTCTCCCTCCATCCTAATAGATGTCCAGGGCTGGGTAGATCAATAGTTCCAAGTGTTAAGTTCTTCCACTGAGTCAATAAAACAAGCTCTGGGTAGGGCAGGGCCGTCGGCACTTCCCACAAACTCTTGATGTTGGTATGAAGAGGAAGCCAGAAGGGTCCCTAGAGTGAAGGAGGAAGGATCTGGGGATAACTACAAAGCAGGGCCTGTGACCAGCTCTTGTGGGCACCGTGGTGCGGGAGAAAGAGGGAGAAGACCAGACTCCCTGTGCCAAGTACGGAGAGCATCATGTAAGTGCCCCTGGGACTACGTAGGAGGAAACGGAGGCCTGAGGAAGAATGGCGTGCCCAAGATGGAAAATAGTGGGTTCAATCAGGTCCTCAAGTCCCACTTTCACCCACCCACAGGGCCCTCCTCAGGGATGCCAGAGCATTTTACACCCATGGGAGATTATAGGGCTGTCACAGGGGCTCTGTCTAGCCAAAGGCCAGGAACAGGGTGGTGGGGTCAGGAGTGGGTGAGGGAGGCTGCAGGACCTTAGGACAATCCCTCCAGGAAATTTGGGAGATCTAAGGGGACAGCAGGACAGACGTATGCACCTTCTGTCCATGCGGGACCAGCTGGAAGTGAGGGGTGGGGACTGCAGCCAGGCACTCACGTTACTGTGCATGCCTGGGCAGTTGGCAGCTGGGGTTGAATAAGACAGAAGGGGGATTCCTCACCCCACCCAGGGACTCCAAGGCAGGGAAGAGGAGGTGGATAGGCAGGGCTGTCACCCCCTTGGAGGAGAGGCCAGGGATGCTCCCAGGGCCATGAGGAGGGGTCCGCTCCCTTGAAGAATGCTTCTCCCTGTGTCTGTAGGGGGGACCTGAAGTGAGGCTCAGAATTTAGCAGCAGGGCTTCCCTCCAGCTATGATGATGGCTACAGGACTCGGAAGCCCCTGATATCTGAGGCTCTTCATGATCCTAAAACACTGGGTTCCTGAGGGCCCTAAGACAATCCACCACCCCAAATCACTCTGAGATATAGCATGTCCCCAGGAGCCTTCCCATCAATCCTTGGGATTCTCAGCCAAACCCCCCTGGAGAAGCTGTGTGTCCCTGGCAGACCCTCTTCAGATCCCAGATGACAAAGGGACTGAGGCAATTCTGCTGCTAGGGTGACCTTGGAGCAAAGCTCTCTCCTTCCTCTGATCTGAGCTGGCCAGCCCAGGAGGCCTGACTCGGAGCAGGTGTTTGTGGCTGTGCTGTGTGGCCAGGATCTACCCCGATATTCCACCCAAGCTCAAACCACAGGTCCGCTTTGGAGAAGATACTGTCATGTGTTGTGTGAGAGGCAGTGTGAAGTACGGGGGCACCAGGGGGTGACTCTGGGAGAAGTCTGGGACTTGGGGACAAGGACAGGGATGGCATGTAGGAAGCTGCTGAAGCTAGGCTAGAAGGCCACATCCACTCTGGGGAGCCAGGAAGGCATCCGTGGGTAACTGCATGGACAGGGCCCTGGCTTCTGGGAGCGTATTAGCAGCAGAACGGGAAAGAGGCGTGGACCTCAGACATTCCCGAGGTGTCTTGCCCCCCACCCCATGGCACCTGGAACAATCCTTTCACTGCCCAAGAGACTCAGCCTCCACTTTCCAGGGTGCTCTCCCTGACATTCCCACCTCCTCTATATCTCCCTGCCTGTAGCCCAGCCAGGCCATCCCAGGGTGCCAGGAGCTGGCAGAACGTGAATGAGGCAGGTGGCGGGTTTCTCGCTGGAGGTCAGAGCTGCTGTGGTCCTCTGTGGGGGAGAAGGGGACGCTGGGAGTCCCCACTTCCAAGGCCAGCCCTCAGGTTAGCCTCTTTCCCCACCTTCCCTCACTTTTCCAAAATGCTTGCCATGAGTTGTTACTTGGAAACATGCTTTTTCTGCCCATCCTGTGCCAGACACACACTCAGCCTCAGGCAAGAGCAGTGTCAGCCGCAGCCCACGTTTCCTGGAGGAAATCAGACCAGAGGGTGCCAGGCCCTTGCTAAGCTTTCCAACCCTTCACCCACCCCATCTTCCTGCCGCTCTGTCCCCTAGACACACACAGCGTTGCCCACCTATATCCTCAGAGGTCTTTAAGACAAATCCTTTGGGGGTGGGCACAGGAAGGGAGCACAGAGACCTCCTGCCCACCATCAGTGGGTCTGTGTCTCAGCACCCGTGCCAGACAGGGGCAGTGGGGAGACAGCTCCCTCCAAGGTCTGTCCTTCCCCACTGATGAGCAGGCCCTGCCCTCTCTCAGCCTCAGAAGCGTCAGCAGCCCTTCCTATAGGCCTAGTCTCTTCTGTGTACGAAGCTCAGTCACAAGCGCCGGTGTCTTTGATTCGACCATTGGTCACATTTTGCATGGAGACGGAGGGAGATGACCTTGTCCTGGTCATTCAGCCAGTCAGCAGAGGAGCTGAGACCATAGCCCAACTCCTGATCTTCATCCTATCCTATGTCTCAGAGACCTGGGTGTGGCCATCAGATCTGAGACCGCCCATCTCTGGGGCTAATGGCCACTCTGTAGAGACTGCTTCTGTCCCAGACTGCTTACCATCCCCAACCCCTCTCTCTGTCTCCTGCCCTTTTCACTCTTAGCTCCTTGTTCCATTCCCTCTTCTGCGAAGTTTGCAGGACTATTCCTTCCTCCCCGTGTGACAGACCTCTATGACTGCAGGCCTCAGGAAGTGGGGCAAGTGGTGTTTGGGAAACCAGAAAATGGCAGGAAACCTCTCCCTCACTCTCTCTTTGGCCTCTGACTTCTTTCTTCTCTTCCTTGGGCTCTTTGGGGGGCCCCTGACCCGTGCACCCCCTCGCATACACACCACACACAGCACATCCTTAACCTCACCTCCCATCCCGCTGCCCCTACACAGCCAGGGTGCAGGGCCTGGCTCTTGCTCCTGACAGAGGCAGCTAGACAGGTTTGTCCTCTGACCGCCGGCAGCGTTCCCCAGGACAGCCCATTTTTCCCACTTTTGAGGAGCAGCACGGGCTAAGGCCAGGCTGTGGAGAGGCTGCATGGAAATTTGGGGTGAGGGGCGCAGGCCGGGAGGGAGGCAGCCAGGTGGGGGAAGGGGAGCCGGCCGCTCCCCCTCCTCTGTGCCCTGTGGCAGCGGGCCAAGCTGGGGGTGAGGCGCTGCCTGCAGCTCTCCCGGGGAAATGTGATTTCCCTTGAGTGAAGCGGACTGTGCAGTGTGGAAATTGGCTCTTTTCTGAGCAAGCAGCGGCTGTTGCTACGGAGTCTGGCGGGCTGAGGCCCGCGGGAGGCCGTGCTGGGCCCTGGAGTGAGCCGGGAGCAGCCATGTGCTGAGAACTCATTAGGGATAAATCAAACTAGTAACAGCATGACGCCAACACCCTCCCTCACCACCTCCCTTCCCACCCGCCGAGACCCCCTACCTCCCCTCCTCCTCCACAGTGGTCCTCTCCCCCTGGACTCCCTCCCAGCCTTCTCCCTGTCCAGAGCACCCTCCCCACCCCACACCCAGAGAACCCTCCCCTCCAGCCAGGGCACCCTCCCCTCCAGCCAGGGCACCCTCCTCCAGCCAGGGCACCCTCCCCTCCAGCCAGGGCACCCTCCCCTCCAGCCAGGGTGAACCCTCCCTCAGCCAGGGCACCCTCACCCCAGCTCCAGAAGCCCAAACTCACACAGGTGTGCATATCCACACCCATCTGCTGCCCAAACTCCAGAATGGTCCTTGAATGAGAACACATTCATTTACAAATTTGCTCCTTTGGCAGAAGTGAGGCATTGGTAGCAAGCTGAAATGACACCAGAGGCACAGACTGGGAGTTCACCCACACCAGGCCACCTTCCCACACCTGCGTCATCACCGTCTCTGCCAGCTTTGGGCGACATCCATTCCCCACATATGTTCATCTTGGGGACGAGAACATCCCAAAGGCTCAGTGCAGCAGGAAAGAAATTGTCCATAAAATGGACAGACGGGAAGCTCACTTTCTACCACAAGAGAAGGGCAGAGGAAGAGGAAAGGAGCGGTGTCTGCACTGCTATTCCAGGGCCTGGACGGTGGGTGCCACTGGAGTCTGTCAACTACCGTCACAAGGGTGGGACTCAAGTCATCACCATCCTCTCACCCAGCCCTGAGTGGGAGTGGCCAGAGATGTTGCTAGGGGAGCCCAGGCCTGGAGTGTGGGGGTGACCACCTTCTTTCCCTCCTGCTGGTGACCCAGGAGGGTCCTTGTCAGTTTCCTAAACTAGAAAATGCTTGACTTGCACCCAAATGACATCCCTAGGGTCAGTGAAAAGCCGCTAGGGCCTGCTCTGACCGGTCTAGGTATGAAACCCTCTTTCTCCCAAATTCCCCAGGTAATTTTCCATCAGGCAAACACCATGTTACCATATTTGGAATCTGGCCAGGAGCCACCCCACCCACCCAGATGAACACTGGGGCTCTGGCTCAATTTGCAGAACTGTAGCTAGGCTTCTCAGAGTCTAGCACGGGCCAGGCACAGTCAGAAGAGGCAGGGGCCTGAGGACTCTGCTTCATCCTCACAGTACCTGGTGCATTCAGAGGTCCTCCAGGAACCACCTACTCCAGGCCAGCCCCTCTGGCGGACACCTGGGAGGAAACAGATGAGCCCAGCAGGATCCCCCATCCCAGCCCCCCAAAAACAAACCTCAGAGCTTAGAAACAAGACCCATACAAAACCATACAGCAGTGTGGGAAAGAGGAGGCTCATGAGAGACCCAGGTGAAAGGCTGTCAGGCTCCCAAGAACACTGCTGATCCCTCCCACCCCTGCCAGGCCTTTCCCTGGGGTCCCCGACTCTGCCCCAGGGGCCATGAGGAACACAACTGCAGGCGGGCCTAGAAATGGCAGTAGCACCTCTTCCTGGAAAGGGCTGCTGCTCTGTCCTGTGTGTCTGTGTCCCAAGCAGGGCACCAGGCAAGGAAGACTCAAAAATGTCAGTGTCTGGGGCTGGAGCAGTGGCTCAGCAGTAACAGTGCTTGCCTGGCATGTGCAAGGACGTGGGTTCAAACCCCAGTACCACGTACACAACTAAGTGTCGGAGCAACAAAGACCACATGAAAAACTAAATAAAACTGATTCTCTCTCTCTCTCTCTCTCTCTCTCTCTTTCTCTCTTTCTCTCACTGTCCTTTGCTCTTAAAAAAAAAAAGTCAAGTGTCCATAAACACCCTCCTATACCATCCAAGTACTGCCTCCCTGCCTAGCCCAGCCAACTCACAGGCACCTGTGGCCTGCATGTCTCAGGACTGCTTCTGTCCCTACCTGGGTGGGGAAGGGACAGTGGGTGCTCAGTCTGAACAGAGACTGTGGGTGCCCCTGGCTGCACTTCTTGGCTGGCCCCCTCCTTCCCATCTTGACAGACCCTGCTCCACCCAGGATGGGGCTAGCCCAGTCCTGACCACAGGATAGATAAATAGATCCAGAAGGAAGCTAGAGAAGGGCACTCGTGGGTGGGCATGACAGACACAGGAAAGGAGAGGAGGTGGGGGATGCCCTGGACAGCCCTGGCTGTGAGTTCCAGCACCCTTGGAACAGTGGAAGTGATACAGGTCCTGGGGACAAACCTCACCTCATGGCCCCCTCCCCATGTGCATTTCCCCAGGGCTCTGCTTAGGGTCTAGAATATAAGGATGGCCGGGGAGCTGTAGCTCCCATGCCCCAGGGGAGCCCGCGGAGGGGGAGCAGGTGCCGTTTCCAGCAGCCAGCCCGGGGAGGGGGCGTGGGGGTGCCGGGACCCAGGCCAAGGCTTGGGGCCCATCTGAGCATGTCGCCTACTAAGGAGGAGCAGAGGCGGGGGAGGGGAGGGCGGGGAGGTGAATAAATAATAGGAAATAAAACTTCATGAAGCAGAAAATAAAACGCAGATTATACAGATGTGGCAATTTGAAGGATCATTGCCTCCGTCCTCTTTCTAACTGCTGCATCTGGAGTTTTGAAGCGGCTTATCCTCCCCCCCCCCACTCTGCCAGGTCCCTGCCTGGCTGGAGGCCCCCACAGAGCCAAGGCACAAATGGGGACAGCACCTCAATGTCCGCCAGTGGCATTTCCTAGCTCCACGCACTGCTGCCCAGCTTGGTGCAAGCTCGAAGGCCCCGGGTGGGGGGCACTGGTGTAGGGGTGAAGCTCTGAGCCAGGTGAGGGTGCGGCCACGCCTAGGGAAGGCGGGCAGCCCTGTGAGTGCCTTGCGGTGGGGTTGAGGACAAGGTGGTCTAGGTGAGAGTGTGGGACGGCAGCTCGAGCCTGGATGGTCGTGAGCCAGGACTGTCAGTCTGAGAAAGGAGCCCTGGCAAGACAGGGTCTGGAGGACTGTGGTCTGGAGGGTCCCTGCAGCCTCCTCCCCTCTTCATCAGAATTCGTGTGTTTAGCCTCCATTTGATACTGTGCCAGGTGCTATATAAACAGCCATGGTCCCTGCTTCCAAGGAATGTCCAACCTAAGACACAGACACACGGACATTTTGTTGATTTTATTTTAAATATTAATGTACTCCCCACCTTGTTCCAGGGAGGATTTGACATAGCTCATAAGAAATGCATATAAAAAATTCATAAGATTCAATTTTCTTTCCGGTACTGGGGATTGAACCCAGCAGAGCTTAACCATTGAGTTGCATCCCCATCCTTTTTTAATTTTTGAGACAGGGTCTTGCTAAGTTGCTTAGGGCCTCACAAAGTTTCTGAGGCTGGCTTTGAACTTGCAATCCTCCTGCCTCAGCCTCCTGAACCACTGGGATTACAGGCATGAGCCACCGCACCCGGCAGTCAGATACACTTTTTGAAGAAAACACCAGGACCGCAGGAAACACAGCATGGTGGGTTAGTGGGTGGCAAGTGGCAGTAAAGTTGAGCCGGGAGATTGGTCTTGATCTCCTGGTGGTCGAGGGACAAGGCCACCATGGTCACAGGCTGGGCTCTCATTCAGGAAAGGACAATGCTCTGGGTCTCTCAAGCGTCACTTTTGCCAGTGCTCAGCCCTGATACAGGAGACTAGGCACAGGTGACCCCTCAGATCCCCGCAGCTGTCCCAGCCCCTTCCCCAAGGCCACCCTGTGCAGTGTAAAGCACAGAGCCATTGCAGACACTGTCCAGGCCTGTGCAAGTGAGAGCACTGAAATCCAGAATACCTTGAGCAGAGAAGGGCTTGGCGCCCTTCAACCTGCTTCCAGGGCAAGTCCAGGGGACTCCCACCAGTGGGTGAGTGGGTTTGAGGCAAGGTCTCGCTAAGTTGCTGAGGCTGGCCTCGAACTTGCAATCTTCTGCCCGAGCTTCCTATATTGCTGGGATTCCATGCCCGTACCACTACACCTGGCTTTGTGGGATTTGAACTGCAGTTTTGGCACCTGGCCATGACCAAACTCTCAGAGGAAATTCTAGTAGCTAAAGTCAAGTTGCTAAGCATGGTCCAACCCAGGCCGTGTGCATTTGGGGAGAGGGGCCAGAAGACATGGGCAAGACTGTATTGCAGGGGCTGGAGCAGTGGCTGAGCAGTTATGGCACTTGCCTGGCATGCACAAGGACCCAGGTTCAAACCTCAGCACCACATACACAACTAAGTGTTGGAGCAACAAAAACGAGATGAAAACCTAAATAAAATTGATCATTTCTCTCCCTCTCTCTCTGTCCCTCTCTAAAAATGAAAAAAGATTGTGTTATAGACCCCAAATGAGGGAGTTGTCGCTCTTCTGTCCATGTACCTGTTACCAACCCTGTGTCATGAGGACAAAAAGATCAGACAGCCAGAAGTTTCTACCCTGATAGCAAAGGTGAGGCAAAAGCCCATCGGGGTCAAATCTCTTTGTGGGTCCTGGTGCGTTGTCCTTCAAAGCAAGGGACAACCACAGAATCACACACAGGAAGAGGGGAGCCAGGAGCGGAGGGTCTGGGGGAGAGGACACTAAGGTCAGTCTCAGGGGTACTAGGTGATGCCCATGCAGTACTTACATCAGCCAGAGGGATTTACTGAGGAGCTCCAGGTCTGAAATTCGGAGCAGATATGGGGGCTGACGGCTCTGATTTGGACATTTCTCCCATGAGCTATCACAGAAGCCCTGAAGTGGACCAGGTAACACATTCGAGGCCACACCTTGTGTGCAAGAACTGAATTTATTGGGTAGAAGGAGCAGAAGGGCAATAAGAAAACCCAATAGGAGCAGGAGAACAAAAGGTGCTGGAGGCCCAGAGAGGCGGAAGCTTGGAGAGGTGCATGGTTTCAACTCTAGATGTCAGTCCTTGAAACAGTCCTGAGGATTCCGCGGAAACCAACATCCCCAGGTCCTGCCCTTGGGCAGGTTATGTTCTTATAGAAGCAGAGAAACAAGAAGAGAGAGGGGAGGGGAGCTCGATATGACAGGGAATAAGAGGAGGGCGAGATTCAAGGAAGGCTTCCTGGAGAAAGTGGCATCTGAGTATTAGTTGGTTTTCTCCTCCTAACCTGTCCTTATGGTGCTCAGAATTTCTCAACAGCTGGTGCCAGCCCCTGTCTTACCTTCCCCCAATGTGGGCATTCATTATCCAGCTCCTGGTCTTGGTTTAAGTGATTGGCTCAAGTACAGGCTCATAGTCCAAGGCCAGCGGCTCAAGGAGACTCTTTTCTTGGACTTGGGCTGAAATTTCCAGGGTGGAGGTTATCTTTGTCTGCTAGATTTTCCCCAAGAACGGTGATGTAGGGAATTACTGAGGTTACTTTGGTACAATGAGGGTTGCTCCTGACTTCTAGGCCTGGGAGATGCAGTCCATGCACAGGCTGGATTAGACCTCCCTGTGTGGCTGACC
>PVKS010007401.1:0-73132 GCA_004027875.1 Aplodontia rufa
AACCAGGTTCCAGCCTGCTGGGCTCCACAGTGGCAGCAGGGGACCTTGGCTGCGAGCAGGTCAACTCTGCTGATGGCCCTGACCTGACCTTGTCCACGTCTTCGAGAAGACCCTAAGCAGGGTTTCCTCCAAGTTCCCTCCAATGCTCCCCAGGCTTGTCCTTCTCCTGCCCACCTCCACCCCTTTCTGTCCCTGAGACCTAGACCTTCCTTTCCCCCTTAGCCACATGTACTCTCTCCCCATCCTCCCTGGGTCCCTCCTTGGTGTCCTCCCTCCTGTTCCTGCACTCTATGTCAGCTCTGACTCCCTGCACATCCTCCTGAGGCTTGCAGCCAACATCCAGAAGCAGGCAGAGGAGTGGGTGACCATCAAGGAGCAGGGGTGTCTGGGGGGCCAGGCACTGCAGGCAGAGGAGTGGGCCACCATCAAGGAGCAGGGGGGTTTGGGGGGCTGGGCACTGCGCATGCTTTCCCTGGACTCTCAGTCACCTGTCAGGTGGGATCCTTTGGGCCTGAGTGACAGCAGATAGAGACTGAAGCCAGGGGAGATGTGGCTCCCACTGAATCCCTGCCTCATCCCTGCCAGCTCCCCTGGGACATCCTGGCTGGGCACCCTTGCTTCTGGGATCAGGGGCCAGACACCCAGCAATAAAGCAGAGTCAACAGAGACCTCCAAGTCTGCTGCCTAGCCCCAGCTGTCTTTTGCTCCTTGTTCACAACTCCACCTCCACCCAGGCCTCTAGCGGAAAGGGACTGAGAGCTCTCTGCCAGCCAAGGTGTGCCTGGCTGCAGGAGGGGACCTGAGGCTGCTGGCTCCCTCAAGCACCTTCCGGCCTCTGGGAATCTTCCATTAGCCTCTACCACGTTGAGTTCACTGGACTGTCTTGTCAGCTCCGGGGTGAGACTTCATCTTCCTGGGGGGCTGGCAGGTGGGTGGGCACAGGCTGCACTAGCTGCTCTGTTCCAGGCCCAGCCCGCCCTGCCCAGGCCTTCCCATTTCCTCTGGCTGCAGATCTGAGCCAGCCACCTCAAAGGCCCTGGCTGAGGGAAGCGGGCTCGGACGTGATGGACGGACGCACCCCGCTCTCTGGAGCTGCAGGCCATTTGGGGGGGCACCACGTCTGCCCAGGGCCAGGCAGGCTATAACAGAGCTCGGCTCTTGGCTCCTAGTCCCTCTGCACCCTCAGGAGGGGAGCAGCCCCTCAGAACTC
Source organism: Aplodontia rufa (assembly GCA_004027875.1). NCBI lineage: Eukaryota > Metazoa > Chordata > Mammalia > Rodentia > Aplodontiidae > Aplodontia > Aplodontia rufa. The sequence continues at coordinate 1,211 of PVKS010007401.1, forward strand.
CACACCCAATGACAAGAGGTGGCAGGTCAGAAAGGCAACAAGTAATGAAATAAAGGACAAAGCCACTGGAACATTCGCTAAACTCCCTTCGCCACTGATCAGGGTCCATCCTCCAGGAAGCAGCATGGGGAGGTGGTGGGCCTCAGGTCTGGGGCTGCGCTGCCAGGGAGGTGGGGGCTCTTAGCCAGATCACTGAACTCTCTTGAGCCTGGGTTCCCACAGCCAGAGCCCAGTGAGGGCGGCGTGGGCTGCAGCAAGGAGGACGCCTGCTAAGCAGCAGTGGTCCTGGCCAAAGTCACCCTGGCACTGCCTCCCCTGCCCGGCAGCCTGGGGTGACGCGCTGCCTGCGATGCCACTCACCATCGATGATCTCCTCCTTCACCTTGTGGAGCTCTCGGACCACCTCCTCCAGGATCTCCTGTGGGCAAGCCTCCAGGTGAGGGGCAGGGCCACCCCCACCCAGCCCCTCACAGTCTTCAGCTTGGTCCCCAGGCATGGGGCAGCTGGGCAGATGCTCCCACCACCCCTTAGGTGCACACTGGTGACAGTGAGGGATGCCCCACCAGCACAAGTCCCCTTAGGTAGGCTGGGGGACCAGAAAGGTGGAAGCTCACCTTGTTCTAGTGCTGGCAGTGGGGCACTAGTGGGGACAGATATACTTGGGCGCCCCTCCTCCATTGTGGTTCCAGCTGATTTTGTGACAGCCACAAGTGGGCCCCACTGGGCATGCTGGCTGTGCTCAGCAGAGCTGGTCCCCAGCCTGCAGCTGCTCCTGCCCCAGGGGGAAGGATGCGCTCACCTGTTTCATCCGGTCCAGATCTAAGGCATCCAGGGCCAGGTCATTTGCGCTCCCAGCAGGCTTCACCCTGGAAGAAAGGGCAGGTGCGGACAAATGGGCGGCAGAGCCTGCAGGGGCCCTGCACTGGGGGAGCCTGGGGTGTCGCCGCCACCACGTGCTGAGCCCTTGGTCTCTACCTCAGGGGGTGCCCGAGGGTACTGTGACCACATTTCCCAGCCCCAGCCAGCCCTTACAAGGAGGGGACAGCTCAGGCTGGAGCTGTCACGCCCACCCACGCCTCCCCGTGGGGCAAGGACTGATGACCTGCTCCTCAGTGTGGGACTAGTGTCGTGGCTAAGCAGGTATGGTGTTAAGTAATGTGGAATGAGTCAGCCCTGTCCTGGACACCCGCGTCCCACCAGGCCAGCCTGCTGCTGGTGACCGCCCTGGTGCTTCTTAGCTCCCTCAGGAGACACCGTGGCTGTGGCTTCACTGCTCTGGGTGCCACGGGCTGCACTTACTTGCAGAGGTTCTGACTAAGGGTCACCGGTCTGAACTGCAGTGCCTCTCACACCGGCACCCTCCCTGGACAATCGGCACAGCGCTTGCCTCTGGGCATGATCGTGGGGCCAGAGCAGTTTCTCTGCCCAGCAGGACAGAGCAGGGAAAGGACTGGCCAGGGCCAGGCGAGGAGCCTGTGGGTATGGCAGCTGGCCTGCACACGTCCATCTGGCAGGGCCAGCCCGCTGCTGAGGACTTCCACCAGCTGGTGGAATCCAGGACCAACGCGCTCTGTGGCCAAGGAGAAGGGGGAAAGTGACAGGCTCCAGAGCCTGGTCCTATTGGGCAGGCGCATCCAGCCAGAGGCCCCTGGGCCTGTCGGGATGCAGGCCCTGCTGCAGCAGTGAATCTGGGAACCTGGGACAGCTGCTGCACCTGTTAGGCACCTAGGACACGCAGGAATGCTCTGTGAGCCTGTGCCTGAGAGGGACAGCTGCTACTTGCCCTCTTTGAAGCTATCTGTGAAGCTGGAGAACAGATATATCTCCGGACTGGAAGGAAACGCCATTCCAAGTAGGAATGGCCTTGACAATGTTCCTGCCCAGTGAGGGACACCTGGCCACTCAAAGTGGCTGCAGGCCCTGTGCCTGCCTGGTTGCTGCCCTGCTCTGGTCCCCTGGAGTGAGCCTCCATTGCTGCCCAGCCCTGGGCTGAAGCTTCTCTAAACCTCCTCCCTACCTGCCCCGCTTCCCTCCACTCTCCAGCTGCATGGCCTTAGCTGCGCAGCCATCTGCCTATCTGGAGGCCTGCTTGCTGCAGCGGCTGTCCCTGGCCACCACACAGCCCTCCTGTGGCAGAGGCTGCTCTGGGTACACAGCCTGGCTGCCTGCTGAGGTCTCTTCTCTGTCCTCCGCATGGCCTATGGCCAGGCCTGCCAGGGGGCCGGGGCTCTGCTCTGCCTGTTGCCTATTCGCACTCTGAGACCGGTTTCACTGCCACCTGCGGTTTCACTGCCACCTGCTCTGTGACAAGAGCTTCTTCCTTCAGTTTGCAGTGGGCAGTGGAGATGCTTCTTTGAGCAGGTCCTACAGGCCTTTGAATTCAGGCACATTTGGCTGTGTGTCTCTGACGTTTTGGGCAAGCTCAGCTCCACATGTTCCATTGTCACATCAGCTTTTGCTTTGGGAAACATGGTCAGCGTATCAGTGGGGAGACCAGCTATGCCTGCTGCAGGCAGAGGAAGGGGACACAGCACACTGGAGTGGGCGCCGGGCAGTCCCAGCACTGTTTGGCCAAGGGACATAGCTTGGGCTAGTGAGCTCCTCCTCCTATGTCTGCTCTGCCAACATGGCTGTCCCCCTGATGACCCTGGCAGCAGGGACCAAGAGAGCTTACCTGCACTCCCAGCTCTACTCCCTGCCTCTTTGGACAGTTACTCTCCTACCCGGCCTCGCTCTCTCCTTAGAGAGAGGATGGAGCTGGCCTGTGGGACCCAATGTTCCTCCAGCTCCAACTTTCCCCAGCTCCGAAGGGACAGACCACCCTTCCCATAGCAAGCTGTTAAATGCCACCACACGAGACAGGCTTGGGGTGTTAGTTGTGGAACAGGGGACAAAGAAGGCCCCAGAGCCTGGGGTCATGTGGGCAGGAGGGTTGTTCGGTACCTAGAGTGAGGCTGCGACTGAAGGGGGCTCTTAGCTTCAGGGCTCTTTGCCACAGACGGGGTTCTACGGCAATGGAATGGAACAGACAGGTGAGTTGGCAGTGCCCGCCTCTGCCCAGTGGGCTCGTGGCTCGGGCCGTCCACGGACAGCTCACCTGGACAGTAAGGAAGACACGGGCTTCTCCACCGAGTTGCTCCGCTCCCAGGGCTTCCGGCCAGCCTCTGCCAATGCATTTCACAGATGAAGAGCCGGAAAGCTGAGGACTCCGATGCCACTCCAACCCTACATGCCCCTGGCAGAAGATCTGCTCCAGGTGGAGCCGCACCCCGGGGCCCAATCCTCAGTCCCCTATTCTTGGACTTGTGACCTTGGCTTTCCACAGAGCAGATCCAGCTGGTAGGGAGCAGTGATTCCCAGACAGTGTGAGCAGGCGGGTTCCCCTCCCCTGCCATGCCCACTGCAATCTTTGGTGGCTTTGGGGTGGCCAGGCCCCTGGGATCCCATCCATTCCTGCTGTTGACAGACTCCCCATGCGCCTGCTCCCTCCTGTCCTGGATGAAAGCTGGCTTGTCTTGTAAGTAAGCAGTACAGGCTGAGTGTCCCTTATCCAAAATGCTCGGGACCAGAGGGGTTTCAGATCTCAGGATTTTAGATTTTAGAATATTTGCATAGTCTTTATCAGAGAGTTTTGGATTTTAGAGTGTCTGGATTCTGTATTAAGGATACTTGACGTGTGTGAGTTTGTAATTCACTGTCCCACAGAGACATGTTGGCCTAAGCTGAATCCAGTGGCCTTGCAGGAAGACGCCGTCCCTAGGGGAGCCAAGGAGGCTGCCCTGCCCTGAGCTGAGGCCTGCAGACCAACCTCTGGTCTCAGGCAGGTTTGCTCAAAGCCACCTTTGGGCCTGCAGGCACAGGAGCTGGGAGCAGGGCCCAGGTCCAGGGGTGTGGCCTCCAGCAGAACCTGTACCCACAGGGGGCTCAGGATGCTAGCCTGGGAGCCCTTAACTCACTCACTGGCTTCCCACAAAGCAAACGCAGGCTGTGACCTGGATCACGCTCACTGCTGGGACTCTGAGACTCTTGCTGAATCAACACCACAGGCACAGCCAAGGGGAGGACGGGGCGAGCACCTCACCTCCCAGGGGCAGACACAGCCGCCTGCTACGGTGTGGGTGTGCGCCACGAGCCTGTGGGATGCACTCATAAGAGCCTCCACCTGCCTGGACCAGGGCAGTCAACCCGCTGCCTCTGCTCCCCGCGCAGAGCAAGGGTCTGTTGAGTGACTGAACGACCAGCGCTTGGGTCTCACCGCTGCTGAGCCCACAGCTGACTTCTCCCTCCTCTTCTTACCTGGCGTCTCCTGAGGATGGGGGGAGCCCCTTACCTGAGGAGTTAGGCTGGCTCGCGGCTCGGGTCCCTGGGGATGGGGAGGTGCTGGGATCCTCCTAAAGCGAGAGACAGAGGTGCTTCCATCAGTCTGCCCAGCGCGCTGCCCGGGGCCAGGGTCGCCTCCGTGAATGTGCAAACCCCCAACACGATGCAGCTGCTCTGCAGTGGTCTCGACACGGGCGGCACCTTAGAGTCTCAACTAGCCTCATTCTGACCCAAAGCTGAGAGCCGTCGCCTGCCACTGCCCTGTCACACGCTGCCTACACTCTGCTTTGCCACATCTGTCATGTGAGGGTTGGGTGCGGGGACGCTGGGCCTCCCCCGGCCACCCCAGGCCCCACGGCCGGGCTCAGTGCTGAGCACCCCACCCCTGCCCTGCGGGTGCGCGAGTGAAATCGGCTGTGAACAGGGCTAGACTGTGGGTCTTCAGCTCAATCTCCTCAGCTATCTCTCATGGCTCCTGGCCATGCAGGCCTCTGCACTGGTAGAAGCTTGTGGTGAGGAGGTTGGCTATGCCATGCCCCTGGTGTGCGCAGCGGGCGACACGAGTGAGGCGGAAGGCCTGTGATCTGGCTGGAGAGCGCACATCAGCACAGCCATCAGAACCACACAGGGCTTGGGAGAAGTTGGGCACGGGGACCAGGTGGGGAGCCTTCCTAGCCAGGGGGTCCAGGAGGTCACATTTTATGGAGGGAGGCTTCTGCAGCGAAGGGCAGCTGAGACCAAGCGGCTGGTGGGCAGCAGGAACTGCTAGTGCCCAGGCCCAGAGCAAAGCATCCCCAGCACAGAGCAGGGGTCGGATCGGCTGAGGAGCCCGCCAGACGCAGGCCTGCCTCCTTGGCTGATCTGACGCGGAAGATGAGGCAGGACATGAACGCTGGTCCCTGGCAGCCATGCTTTCTTCTGCCACTGAGGGGTGACCTTTATACCACTTGTACTTAGGGCCTAGGCTTAGTGGTGTCAGGAGGAGCCTTTCTTAACAGAGGAAGAACTAGCCACCTGAGGGGAAGTGGGTGCCACGGCTCCAGCCCCAAGGTGCCACCAAGAACAAGAGCCTAGGGTCCCAGGCTCCCCACCATGACTGCCTGGCAACTCCTATGGACTAAGTGGACTCAAGCGGAGTCTTTAGGACCAGGAAGAATTTGAAAATAAAACCACCCTGGGTTTCCACCAAACTCCCTATAACAGGTGCATTCTGATCCCCAGGCTCTGAGAAGGCCCCAGTGTGTTGGGCTCCCTGATCAGGGGCAGCCAAGGGGCCCGCAGTGGCACACCAGGGCTCCAGCACCCTGCTGCACTGCTCCCGGGCAGCCTCTGTCTCCCCTGCAGGATGGCGGCATGTGGAGAAGGAAGGAGGAAACGGGAACACAGGCCTGCCTGGACCTGCACCCTCCGGCCACTCCTGTGAGCGTGTCCCAGCCCAGGCACCCCAGGGCCCAGGGCCTCCCTGGTTGCTCTCCCGACATGGGCAGGCTGAGGGGTGGGCCTACCGTTTGGCTTTCGTCTTCCTTTCTGTCGGGGGGCTTGTCTGTCTGGGAGGCTGCTTTTCTCCTACACACAGGGAGGAAAAACACAGGTTTCCACACTGATCCGGAACGTGGGGCTGCCTCCCTGCTAGACCCACCCGGTCCTTGGGTGAACTGTGTGGGGATCAGGGTGTGAAGGAGGCCACTTGTCCAGGCACCCACAGGTCAGGAGCTACACCCGGGAGCCACACCCAACTCAAAACTGGTCTGGGCAGAAAGGAGGGTTTGGATGTTCCCATCTTTGTTCAGGGACAGCCATAGCCCCTGAGGGGTGGAGGACGCTGGGCTGCATCCTGCCCAGTGCTCCTGGCACTGGTGCTTGGTTGAGTGGCAGCTATAGCCCCAGAGTGCTCCTGGCCACGTGGGAGAGACGCGCCTCTCGGGCAGTGGGAGCCTTCCATTGCAGGCTGGCCCTGGGGACAAGAGACCCCAGCACCTTGCAGGAAGAGGAAGATGCTTTCTTGTCACCCTAGAGCCCTTCTGTCTTAGAGCTCAGCTCACTCAGTGATACCCTTCCCAGTCTGGAGCCCCAGACATCCTGGAAATGCCCAGAACAGCTCGAGGGCAGACAGCCAAGTCATGCACTTGCCTGCAGGTATGAGCCCCCTTCTCAGTACTCTCAGACTTCACCCACATTTTCTGGACTCAGTGGTCAGAGAGTGTCTGGCCATCTCCCAAATCTATACCCATAAATCCTTGATATTCCCCAGAGGTCTCTGGTGATTTTCAACCCTGTGATGCTGCTGGCAGTCATCTATAACTTTTTCTTTTTTAAAGAGGGAGGGACAGAGAGAGAGAAAGAGAAAGTCAATTTTATTTATTTTTTAATCTGGACTTTGTTTCTCTGACACTTAGTTGTGTACGCGGTGCTGGGGTTTGAACCCAGGTCCTTGCACACGCCAGGCAAATGCTCCAACCACTGAGCCATCTCTCTAGCCCCTCAACTCTAAGTTGAGGTAAGCAGACCCCCAAGAACGAAGTGGGGCTGCGTGTGCCGAGGGGCTCCTCTCGCTGTCCCCAGTGGCCCCCTCAGCCTTCTCGTCTCAGGACAGCTGTGCCTAGCTGCTCCCTCAGTTGTCCACCTTCTGGCATGAGCCTGCTCTCTTCTACCTGACTTGGGTTCCCAATTTGTCTTTTTCCCACCTTCATTCTGACCCCTTCCTGCCAGCCACCGGTCTCTCTTCCTGGACTTGAACAGTACCCTCGCTGGTGTGCCCTGTCACCTCATCCCACTGTGATCTGTTTCCACCCAGTGGTCCATGTTCATCTTTTTCCCCTTTCTTCCTGTAGTACGGGGGATTGAACCCAGCAGTGTACCACCTCTGAACTATAGCCCAGCCCTTTTCATAGAAAATTTGAAACAGGGTCTTGCTAAATTTCCCAGGCTGGGGGCTGGAGTGGTGGCTCAGAGTTTGGAGTGCTTGCCTGGCATGTGTGAGGACCTGGGTTCAAACCCCAGTACCACATACACAACTGAGTGTCAGAGAAACAAAGGCCACATGGAAAACTTGGTGGAGTTGATCCTCTCTTTTCTCTATCTCTTTCCTGCTCTCTCTTTAAAAAAAGTTTCCCAGGCTGACCTCCAACCTGTGATCCTCCTGCCTCAGCCTCCTGAATAGCAAGGGTCACAGGCATGTGCCATGGTGCCTGTCCAGGTTTTATCTTGAAAGTATAGGGCAGTCCAGGCTGGGAGTGTGGTTCAGCGTTCAGCCTTAGCCTGCATGAGGCCCCAGGTTCCAGCCCCAGCAGGAAACAGCGACAAGGACTAGGAAAGGCAGCCAAGCTGCTCCACCCTGTGGCCTGGGGAGGTCAGGGCTGCAGGTGGGACTCACACAGCAGCTCTTGTGCTCACATTGCCTCCTGCACTCTGCTGCTTGGCATAAGATCCTCTCAGGGCAGGAGACAATATCCACGAGAGACTTCTTAAGAGACACGTGAGCAAGGGCATTGCCACTGTCCCCTCTGCCTGGCCCAGCAGCCGTCGCCAAGGTGGATTTCAAAGAGCAATTGACTGGTCCTGGCTGAGTCGTGCAGAATGCATCAGCTCTTACAGAACCAGCATCCGGCGTCCCTCTGGCTCCTGGGCACATCGGCCTTTTCCTTTTCTTGGGGAGAGGGCAGCCGGCTCTCAGTTTGGGTACCTACTGTTTTGGATTTGGGCAAAGTGGTAGTATTTTACTGTCTAAAAACATGTGCCAATCTTCCGTGAGGCCCTAATCACCTCGCTGAACGCTGAGATAAACCTAGGCCCTGCGCCATGAGGTGCCCTCTCTGGGGCTTGCTCCTGGTGCCCTCCTCGCCACCCGGGTCTCAGGCATTGTGGGCTTCCAGCCTTCCTGGGTGCTTGAATACCACCCTGGCTCCAGGCAACTCCTGAGTGGAAAGTCTCCCATGAGGCCCTCCTGGGGACCCAACTCCACCTTGGCGCAACACAGTTCACTTCTACATGCCTGATTTACTGCTGCATGAATGTGGCTTATCCGCCTGACCCCTGTGTGGTGCTCTCTCTGTCCAGGCCCAGTGGGGGTGCAGGAGAGACCAGCGCTGATGACCACCCTGGCTGCTCCCTGACACTCATGGCCCACAAGCAGTGCCTGCCTCTGTCTGAATCCAGCCACCTGCATGTCATGGCCTCCATCGCCTCACCTTGTCGTCACAGAGCCTCCCAGCTTTAATGAGATGAACCAGGTCCCAGGCCCTGGCATTCTCACACAGGCTGGAGGCACAGGAGGGCAGGGCAGTGGCTAGGTGGCCCCTGTGGTTTGTCCCAACTGCGCGGGACATCCCTCAGACAGCAGGCAGTGTTGTGACACCTGAGACCTGCTCCTGTGCCCTCTGGCACCCAGGTCAGAGCATTGCTGGTGCCAAGGCCACACTTAAATAAAACTCCAGCTTTGCATCCCTTCTGGAAAGAGCTGTGTGATCTCTCTGCCTGCTCAGGTTTGGGCTGGGGAGCAAGAGTCATGGTGACAGGCTGATGGCCTGGGGCAGAAGTGGATGGCCAGGCACAGAGCCCAACCAGGACACGGGGAACTGCTGTCTTCGCGTGCCTCAAGGGGGACTCCACTGGGTGCCTGCGCTCTGCAATTCCTTTTCCCCTTTCCCCATGAGGTGCCCTGGTGGAAGGGGCATGTTCCTGCCACGCTCACAGCACTCGGATGGACGCCTGGGCTGCATGCAGCTTCTGTGGCCACCCCAAGGCGGAGACTAGCCTCTTTCCCCTCAGAAACCAACTCCAAATGTGTCCCTGCTTGGTGCAGGTCTGGGATGCAGCAGATGCTTCAGTGATTTCCCAAACTAAGGCGAAGAGGCACTCGGAGGACTCCTGGCGGATGCCTAGCCTGACGCCTTGAGTGGGGGAAATGAGCAACAGTTTTGCCTGCGTGGCTAAACCTGGGTGGCAAAGGATGCTGGGGCCCAGCAAGGAGTCTGTGTGATGCCGAGGGACAGCAGCTCCCTGGCCAGCACCCCAGGTGTGGGAGGCAGAAGACCCACCTCTTGGCCAGCAGTTTGTTCATCTCCTCCATGAGGCCTCCTCCACCACCCCCGCTGCTTGCCCGGTTGGCATCGGACTTTGTGGTCCCGCTGGGACTGGAGCCTCCAGACGCATCTTCTGGCTGAGGGCACAGAGGCACAGGATGCCAAGTTTCAGACTCGTGCTGGTGGCCAAGAGGCAGCAGCGCCTCTCCAAGGGTATACAGGGAGCGCATGTGCATGAGTCCCATGGTGACAGGCAGTAAGAGACCTCAAGGGTAGGGTACAGTCCACTGTCCCCAACCCCACAGGTGAGAAACCCAAATGCGGACAGGCCCAGGAGGCCTGGGTCACAGAGATAACAGCCACTCCCAGGCCTGCAGGCTTGTTGCCCTGTCCTGCCAGAACCAGCTGTGACCTAAGGGCAGGGACAGTCTGCGGGAGCAAAACATTCAAGCCAGAGACCCATCTCAGAGGCTCTAACCTCACTCTGCGCATACCTGCAAGGCTGGGAAGGAAGGCCAGGAGATGGAGGGTGCAGACAGCTCGGGGCCGTGGGGAAAGCAAGGACGCACACTGGGGGCCTGGGGCTGGAGCCCACTCCTGACAGTGTCCTCGCCACAGAGGGAGACGCTGCCCCATAGGAGGTCGAGGCGAGGCGCACAGCAGTGGTACAACCAAGGCACCTGCAGCTTTCTCACTGAATGACAACTGGTGGAGGGCCAGCTGGGCCTCAGGGCAGTCCTGCGCCCGCCCGGTGTCCTGCTGCTACGGGAGGTGCCAGTCCCCCCAACCTGACCCACGGGGCCCGGAGCTCTTACCCGCTGTACTCTTCTCAGCTTGGCACCTGCCAGGGCAGCAGCCAGTCCTGACACGGAGCTGTCGTCATGGCTGGCCCCCTGGGTGCCTCCGGCTGGCAGGGGGGGCGGAGGTGGGGGAGCAGCCCCAGTGGGTGGGGGTGGGACGGGGGGTGGGGGCGGGGGCGGAGGCCCACTACAGGAGAGGGGGGCGCTGGCTGCAGATGAGGGATGCCCCGGTGGCAGGACGGGCCCTGGAAAGGAACAGCGGTTGTTAGTCTCTGGGCTCCAGTTGGGGCTGAGTCTGGTCCTCATCCCGGGTCCCTGGGAGGACAGAGGGCAGCCTGCTCATCAGAAGCACAGGTCAGGTCTGGCCCTTCCAGGAGGCTCCCCGTTACGGCCACGCCCTGTTATGGTGTCCACAGGGTCACACAGGCCTCGTGAGCCTCCTGCTCAGCATCCTTTCCCAGTGGGAGGTGACACCCTGGCCACATGAGCTGCGCCTTCTGGCTCCGGCTCCTTCCTAGGTGTTGGTAGAAGTTGATCTCCAAGATGAAGCAGGGACTGACTCTTGGCCTTGGAGACTGTGGGGTAAGTGGCTCCCCTGGCCTCCAGCCAGCCACCCTCTCCTGAGGCTGCGGAGCCTCTGCTGTGCTGGGGAAGAGCTGCAGGCTCCTCACTCAGGTGCTCGAAGCCAGCAGGAAAACGGCCCGCGCAACACTGGCAGAACGCAGCATTAGCATTGCGGCCAGCCGTAGCACTACCGAGAGTGGGCGCAGTGCCAGGATGCCCGTGCAGTGGGCTCCACCTGGCCAGGCCAGTGAGAGCTGAATTGGGTGAGGGTGATGGGGGAGAAGAGGATGCAGAGGAGGAACAGAAAGCAGAGGCCGGCACATTGGAATGGGCGCAGGAGGGACAGGAAGGGTCAGCCCAGGCTGTGCTGTACAGCTGGGTCCTGGAAGCCACGGGGAGGGCTGACCTGCACCAGGAACGCAGTAGGGCAGTGGGGGACGAGGTGCGTGGCACCTGGACAAGGGCAGGCATGGCTAGCCTCCAAGCACAGGGTGCCTAGGGGCTTGATTCCCTCATCAGCAACACAGGACAACGTTTACCTGCTCACTTCAGAGGACACCTGAGCAAACTGAGCAAGACAAAGCACCCAGAGTCCTGGAGCCCTGCACAGATGTTACACCCTCCTCTGCTGTGCAAGCTGCAGCCAGTCCTGGGGCCAGCCTCGGAGGGACCCAGCAGCCTCCCGCCCCGCTCTGATGCCTCCAGCACTCTGCGCTTCCCTTGGCCACAGTGTGTGCTAGCGTTATGGCTAACGTTTGCTGGGGTTAGGGACTGTGTCTGCCTTGTCCCTGGTGTCCCCTGCCTCAGCCCAGTGCCTGACACACATCAGGACCTCCCTGAATGTCCTGGGGAATGAGTGACAGGAGGGCCAGAAGGCGAGTGGGTGGGGGCTGGACCAAGCTGAGAGCGGGCCCCCCAGCACCACTCCACTTTGTTTTCTCTACCCCATCTGAAATGATGGTTGTGCTTTGAGTTGTGCGATGAGCAGCTCCTCACGGGGCCTAACCCTGCCTGAGCAGGGGGCGGTCAGCAGCCTGGATGTGGGCACTGGAGGAGGCGGCTCTCACCTGTGGCCGAGGTTCTTCTCTCCAGGGACTCCTGGCGGTGCTGCTGCTCCATCACTTGTCTGAAAGGAACCATGGCAGGTGCTGACCCTCAGTGCCCAGAACAATGGGCTCGGGGTCCAAGAGCCCGCTTCAGAGCCTGCATTCTCAAGAGCCACTGCGTCTGGCTACCTCCACTGGCAGAATGGCACATGTCAGGTACGGCTTCTCAAAGGGGCATGTGGTGGCCTCCTGAGCTCAGGCAGGGAGCACAATCCCTCACAGAGAGGGCTTGGGGAACCCTGTCTGGTGTGAAGCGTTCCCTGGGGCTGATAGGCTCACATGGCTTTGGGGGCTGGTAGCCTTGAGGGGCCTGCCTCGGGAATACCTGTTCTTAGTACACCTGGCTGAGTTCCCTGAGACAATTCTTAGGCACTATTGGTTGTCAGAAGAAATGGATGCAAAGGCCATGTGCCTCATTCAGCCACTGGCCCAGGTCCTGAGGGCCCTCTGCAGAGCGATGTTGCGTGTGCCTCAGTGGGAGCTGACATCCTGGTGTCTCATGGCAGGGTAGCCTCAGGGTGCTCTCAAAGGTTAGCTGAGTGAGGATAGTGACCCATGAGAATGTGCACAGAATCAGGGACTGGGACGCTGGAATGGGAAGGGCCTTTTGGAACCATGGGGGATGGCTGCACCTGGGGTGCAAACTCCAAATGCAGGCTAAATGCCAGGCTGAGGGCTGAGGCCAGCTCTGGCGCTGCGAGGGTGGGTGCTGGAAGCCATGGAGTCTCCGCCATGTGGGGGAGGGGCAGAGCATCCTTGGTGTGCAGGGAGCTTGTGGGCCTCTGGATGAGGATGAAAGCCTTGCCCAGGCAGGGGCTCTGGGCTCCTGTCTGCCATTCTTGGCTTCATGATCACAGTCCAGTCACTTCCCTTCCTGGGCCTCAAGGGCTTGCCTGTTAAGTAAGCATTCGGGCACCTGTCCTGGGCCCTCTGAGGGGAAGGAGAAGCCCCCTGGGGCATCAGAGGTGTGTGAAGAGTCCTAGGACATCTGCATGGCCTCGCCATCCACACACCACACATCTCCCAACTCAGCCGCCTCTGCAGGATCCGCATATGCAGAAAACCACAGTAAAATGAGGACATTTGAAAAATAATTAGAAATCAGGCCTGAAGTTATGATAGTGTCTGCATATCACAGTTTCCTGTGCTTGGACTCACTAGGTGCCTGGGACACCTAGGTCTGAGATGACCCCCCAGTGGGCGGACAGTCCCTGCCCCTGCTGTCTGACTCCTGTGGTTCTGACCGCCAGGTGTGCTCTGGTCTGGCACCTGCCTCGAGCCCACCACCTGCCCCGCCTTTGATGGGGGCCTTGTTAAGATGAGGCGGTGCTGAGGGTGTTCAACCAGCTCTGAGAGGGCAGCCAGAGTGCCTGTCCACACACACCCACTGCTGGGGTGCCCTCTTCGCCCTCCTCTGGGGGAGGCGCCCTGTGGAAGAGCTGTGGCTGGACTCAGACCTGCCTGCCTGCGCCACTCAAGGCCCTGCGGCCCCGAGCCCCTCCCCGTCCTGGGTTTCTGCTGGCTCATCTGGGACAGCAGCAGCACAGACAGCCCTAGGGGTGGTGTGAGGATTGCAAAGGCCTTGGGCTCTGGAACGCAGGCCGCTGGTCAGGGACACTTGAGGGTTGTCAAAGATGAATCCGTCACACCTGTGAGCCCAGGAAGCAAAGCCCACCCAGCACCTGGTACCCAAGACAGGCCAAGCAAGGGGAGCACCATATACAAACAAGGAAGCAGGGCCTGGCCAGTGGCGTGCCCAGGGTCACAGGGGCTCAGGGACGGCTCACACTAAGGCTCTCGCTTCCTGGCGTTTGGGAGAGGCCAGGGAAGAGCAAGACCTGAGTTTGAGAGTATTTCCTGGGCCTGGGGACGCCGCTCCATGGGGAACTGCCAAGACCTCTTCTCTGATCTCAGGACAGTACTGCCCTTCCTCCTGGGGTGGGGGCCGACTATTCCCCTCCTGCGACTCTTGAACCTCAGCCCATGGGAGCTGCCTCCTCCACAGACGGCTCCCTGCTGTCAGAACCACCTCTAGGCACGCTCGGGAAGGTTAAATTAGTGATGGATGGCCAGCATGTGGGACCATGGGGGCTGTGGAACGGGTGCTAGCCGTGCCTGTGTAGAACACCCAGGGTCCCACAGCTCAGGCCTGACGTCAGGGAGCTGCTGCTCCTCTAGCTCCCACATCCTTCCTGGTCTGCCTCTGCCTCTGGAGCAGCTGTACATGTGTCACTGCTCAATGACGGACGCCCCTAGCCCTGCTGGGGAGCCTGCCAGGCTGGCCCCTGCTGGGTGTGGGGTTACCTTCTCTGGATGTCCATCTCCTCAGGAGAGGGGCCATTCTGCACCTGACGCTGGGCGGAGGGGCCTGCAGGGCAGAGAAGCACAGAGCACAGTGGTCAGTAGAGGGAAGGAAGGCCTGACCAGCCACCACCATGCAGCCCTCTGCTCCTGCTGGCTGCAGAAGAGATGCACCTGGCCTTTGTAAAAAGTGCGGCTCCCAGACTGGAGCCGTGGCTCAGTGGTTACGGTGCTTGCCTGGCATGTGTAAGAACGGGGGTTCAAACCCCAGCACCATGTACACAACTAAGTGTCAAGGAAACAAAGGCCAGACGGAAAAAGAAATAAAATTGATTCTTTCTCTCACTCTCCCTCTCTTAAAAAAAGTGCGGCTGTCACACATGAGCCACCCCACGACCCACTGCCACCTCTCAATCGCTCCCCTTCTCCCCTCCTCAGGGTTCCTCCCTACTGAGCCACACACAGGATCTGACACAGGCAGAAGCTGGGGCCCTTCTTTCGGGAGGCCACAGAGGGCAGAGCCCAGCCTGTCTAGCGCGGCTCCCTCCGCAGCTGTGCATGTCCTGCCTTCTGCTTTGCCCTGTGCCTCTTTCAAAAGCTTGCCTTTTAAAGAGCTTCTTCTATCTTCCTTCGAAGCTGGCTTTGAATAAAACCTATCTTCCTGCCAAGGTGACTCTACTTGTGGAGCGGCAAGCCGCGGGGCCTGGTCTCTTCCTCAGTGCTGCAGTAGAGTCGGCAGCTGACAGACCCAGACTCCCACGTGGTTAAAAATCGCCCCTTTGGGGCTGGAGCAGTGGCTCGGTGGTTACGGCACTTGCCCGGCATGCGTGAATACGCGCGTTCAAACCCGAGCACCATGTACACAACCAAGTGTCAGAGCAACGAGAGCCATGTGCAAAACAATAAAAATTGATTCTCTCACTGTCCTTCACTCTTTAAAAACAAAAAACGCCCCTTTTAGCCGCTGACCCTCTCTCCTTGCCTTCAAATGACACCAGCTGTTCCTGCTTCCTTGCTTGCCCTCTGGAACCCCATCTCGCTGACTCCAGCCTAAAATCACTGGAAAATTTGGACTGGCCAAACCCAACAGGTCAATTTCATTTCACTTAATATTTTTTTTCTCTACCATTGAGCAACATCCATAGCCCTTTTTGAATTTTATCTTGAGACAGGGTTTTGCTAAGTTGCCCAGACTGACCTTGAACTTGTGATCTTCCTGTCTCAGGCTCCTGAGTACCTGGGATTATAGGCGTGTGCCATCATGCTCAGCATATTCCACTTTTTGAGTAAAGGACTGTCACCCAGTAGGTGGGTGTCAGAGCCACAGTAGGAACTGGGCCTGTGTGGGCGGGGCCTGTCTCCTTTGTGCCCAGTGGCACCCTGCGGCCAGCAATGGGAGTCTGGAGTGGTTGGGGAAGGGGTAGGCTCCTACCATGACTCTCGGTGTTCAGGGCTGACTTGTAGCCCCTTGGGCTACACCCGCCCTGGATCCCAAAGGCAGGACCCCAGAGCAGGTGAGGCCTGCAGTGGAACTGCTGCTGGGAGCTGCGCTAGGGCACCCGTGCCATATTCAAGACCAAGTCCAGGCTGCAGCCCAGCCTGAGAAAATGCTGGCTGTGCCTTCACTTTGCCAGCTCAGGTGCCGCTTGGGAACCAGAGCCACAGTGACTGGGGAAGGGACTCTAGGCAAGTGGCTTTGTTTCCATCCTTAGATGAGGTGGCAGCCACAGGAAGGCTCCAGCATCAACAATGACCCAAGGCATCTCCTGAGCCTTCTGAGTCGCAGAGGCCCTTCCTGCCTCACTCTCTGGAAGCAAGCAATTAATATGTGAGCAGCTCTAGAGCAATGGCCAGGGGTGCTTATTTAAATTGAGTCCTAATTCTCATAGTCGTTGAGACAGCTCCCATGAGGACCTGGAACAGCTGAGGAAACCAGGCCCAGACACGCAGGTGACTTGCTCAGTCTCACACACAGCAAGCAGCAGAGCACGACAGAACACCTGCAAACTCCATTTTGTGTCTTAAACTCAGTCTCACGGTGGTGTCGGCTTGAGGCCAGTTTGAAGAAGGACGGTGGAGGACCACAGGCACCAAAAGAGTCATGAACAGCTTTTGGCTGGTGTCACAGAGTGGACAGGTGTCTCTGCCCCCACACTCTCATCCTGGCTGTGGCAGGAGGTTTCCAGACACCTCAGCCCCACATGCTGGGACTCTAGGGTCAGCCTAGCCCCAGCCTAGGGCATTGCTGGGAGAGCTGGACCTCAGCCTTGTCAGAGACCTGGTCTCAGCACCTGGGCTGGCTCCCAAGCCTGACTCTGTCCTCCTGTCCTGGCAACTTGTGGAGCTCTAGCTGAGGCCTGGCTCCCTCCCTTGGCCCAAGGCTCCCCTTGGGAGCTGCTGTGTGTCTGCTGGCCCCGTCCCTGTGACATGCCCCTGTCAGGAGCTGCGCCTGCGCTTGGATTCCTCATTGGGCCAGGGGACCTGCGCTTCCTCCCATCGCTTCAGCAGACCTTCTCTAGAGGGCGGGGGCAACAGGAGCCCAGCTCCTCTTGGAGCACTGTGGCCTTGTGCTTAGGACAGGAGTTCTAGATGCTACACAGCAAGAAGAGGCGGCAGAACCCCTTGCACAACAGGCCCCCGCTCTCCTTCAACTACGAAAGCGTTGTACTGCTTTGAACGGCAAGGGCCCCTTTGTTTTAGTGAGGGAGATGAGGTCTAGTGAGGGCACAAGATCTGTGTGGCATCACTTGGTGAATCTGTGCAGATGTGAGATCGCCACTGTCCCCTGACACCTGGCCCTTCCCAATGGCCCAGTTGCCCCCTGGGATGGGAGGAGGCTCACTCCTTCAGAGGTGCTGCTGGGCCCTGGGAAGCCCCGGCAACAGCTGCTCGTAGGTTCTTCTCCAGGAAAGGAGACAGTCACTTCTCGCCTGCTGAGCTGAGCATGGATCTAGCATGCGTGCGGGGGGTGGGGTGGAGTGGGTGGGGGGGGCGTTGAGGCTCCTCCCAGGCCTCCCATAGCTCAGAAGTCACGCCTAACTGGTGCTGCCTGCGCCACAGAACCCCCAGCCTCTCTATGCACCTTGGTTGCCTCGGCCTCTCCCTCCTGGACTTGTGCCCTAGGGGACCAAGAGGGCTTTGCCTGCACTCCTGCCCTTTCTCCCTACTAGCCCTCTGCGTGGGCACTGCAGCCTAGGTTGCGTCTGGAGCACACATCCCAGTGAGTGAGGCCCCGTGACTGCTCTGGACACACCGTCCCCTTGACCTCCTGCATCCAACCACCAAGCCTGACCCCATGGTGGACTACACCATCCGCCCAACCCAACACTCCCCTTTGCCACAGGCCCTCCCGGGTGCCCGTCTCCTCGCTTCCCCACCCCGTGTGCTTTGTGGCTCGTTCTTCAGCTACCTTCTTTCCCACTCCAGGCCTCGCACTTCTCCACGGCAGAGAGCTCAGGGTGCACTTTGGGCACCTGGTGTATTTTGCCCAATTGAATTGGGAAGGTTAGAGGGAACTTATGACCACCGACCCTGGGGACAGGCGCCCGGTTTAAGGGCTGGGAGAACTGGCCTGAGGTGAGCCTCAGAAACGCAGGCTTGGAGGGTGCTGTGGTTTGAATGCTCCTGTCATTGTAACAGTATTGAGAGGTGGGGCCTTCAGAGGCCATCAGGCCACAGGGGCTCCACTGTCATAGAGTCTGTGCCAGGACAAAGGTGTGTCCAGTTCCCCTTGATCACTCCTTGCCCTTCTGCATTCCACTAGGGGATAGTGCAGCCAGAAGGCCCCGGACAGATGCCAGGCCCTGACTTTGGACTTCCTGGCCTCCATAATGGTGGGCCAATAGATTATCCAGCCTCAGGCGCTGTGTTACAGCAGCACAGTGGACTAGGGGAACCCCACATGTACGCTTGTTCAGAGGGGAGGCTGCTCCCAGACTGTGCCGGTTTAGCTATTCCCTATAGGGACCAGAGCCCAGTGCTGCCCGAGGCTTGGGGCCGAGCTGCAGAGGTGGGGCTGCTGGC
This sequence comes from Aplodontia rufa, assembly GCA_004027875.1. NCBI lineage: Eukaryota > Metazoa > Chordata > Mammalia > Rodentia > Aplodontiidae > Aplodontia > Aplodontia rufa. The sequence continues at coordinate 19,346 of PVKS010007401.1, forward strand.
CCTGCTTGAATGTCTTTCTCATACACCTGTCCAGCCCTGCGCACAGCTGTGTAGATCCAGAGTCACCTCTGAGCTCCTGTGGTGCTGCTGCTCTACAGCAGACATGGTGGACACTCATGTGAGGGGTATTCCTATTGGTACTGTTCCCAAAAGGCACCTGGTGGGCTAGCAGTGGGAGGGAGCGCACCTGTCTGAGCTCTGCCCCACACCTGTGCACTGTGCGCCCCTATGCAATCTACCTGTGTCCTCACCTGTCAAGTGGGACACAACAATGCTGTGGTTTGGATATGAGGTGTCCCCAAAGCTCCTGTGTTAATGCAGGAGGCAAAATGATCAGATTATGGGAGCCATAACCAAATCAGTGGATTAACCCATTCAATGGGTTAATAATCTGACTTCATGAGCTGGGTGGCAACTGTAGGCAGGGGCTAGAGGAAGGTCACTGGGGACTGTATGCTGTCCCCCTGGCTGCTCCTGGCTCTCTGCCTCCTAGCTGCCTGGAGCGCAACTTGCCCCCTCCACGCCTTTCTGCCATGCTTTGCTGCGTTGCCTCTGGCCTAGAGCAATGGAGCTGGCCCATGTGGAACGAATCTCTGACACTGTGCACTCAGTGTAGACTTTTCCTCCTCTGAATTGCTCTCGTCAGGTATCTTGGTCACAGTGATGAAAGCTGACAATGTGGACACCAAGACCAATACAAAGGGTGGCACCTGGGGGCCGTGGGGCTGCAGCTCTCGCCCTCCTTCCTGTCACAGCACGTGTGGCTCCCGCTGAGTCATACCTGAAGTGTGTGTGCCCGCCCACCTAAGTGGCCCTTGGCCTGCGGGTGCTGTTACAAAGGCACTTCCTTTCCCATGAACAGTGGTGGCTCTGAGAGCTGAGGGGCCTTGCCCAAAGCCAAGGGACTTGTGGCACTGGCCTCAGTGTCCCAAGCTTGTCACATCTAGAAGCTGCCCTTGCCATGAGGCAGGGCCTGACCCAGCCCGGGCGACTCCAGCTAAGACAACTCTTAGCCTTCTCTCACTCACAAAGAGCCCTGCGCCCTGCCCAGGGAAGAGGAGGGGCTCAAGGTGGGGCCGTGTGCTAGGTCACTTGGGCCAGGCAGAGGAAGGGGAGCAATGGGTTGCGACCTGTGCCCTGAAGGACTCCCCACCCTGAGCCACAGATGCCACTCACACCCCTGCTCCCTTGCTGCAGGTCCTCGTGGACCGTGATGCTCCTGGGGGGGGGGGCTGCTGGCTCCTCGGCTGGGATACCCATTTCCCAATTCAAACACTGCGCCTCCCACTCACCGGTGGTCATGAGGTGGGGGACTCTGGGGAACTTAAATGAGAGGAGAGGGTGCAGCAGGGAGTGCGTGGGGCCGTTCCACTTGCAGGGACGTCAGCATGTGACCTTCCCAGGCTGCTCTGAGCAGGAGTGAGCTTGAACTTGAAGCCGAGGGAGACCTTAGACCCCTACCCTGCCTGCTTAGTGACTTCTTCAGATGACTTTAAAAATCACTAATGTGGGGGTCACACAGCTGAGGAACGTATAATTTGCCTCCCACTAGCTTTGGGTCATGAAAATAATGACCCACTCCTGCCTCCATCACTCTTTAGGGACCTGAGGGCCACTGTGTTGAAACCATTGACCCTTCACATGGGGCTGCACAGGGGTCCTACGGGTGACATTTTGATGTCAGGGGGTAGAAAACTCCAGGCTCAGATCATGCCAACACCATTTTCTTGTTTTTCCTCTTTTGGACTGGGGATTGGACTGCTGAGCCACACCCCCAGCCCTTTCCATTTTTATTCTGAGACGAGGTCTAAGCTGCCCAGGCTGGCCTTGAACTTGCAATCCTGCCTCCGTCTCCTGAGTCGCAGGGAATACAAGCAGGTGCCTGGCAACATCACCGTTTCCTAAACACGTCCATGAAGGGCCAGGCAGACGGATTCTAAGCCTGCAGACTACTGATTACTGCATCTCTGACCTTTCCTCACCCCTTAAACCACCTGCTTCCTTACCCCAAAAATATCCCAGGCCCTGTGCTTGTGGAGGTGGATCTGAGTCTTGCTGTCCCGTCTCCACATTTGGCCACCTTGCGAATAAAGCTCTTTCTCTTCTGCAGAGTTCAGTTTGGGTGACGGGCCTGCACGGCGCAGTGGACCTGGTTCCGTGATATGCTTGGAGCCTGCACTGCACTTTGCCAAGGGCACTCCTGGCACCTGCATTCAACATAAAGGTTCGGCCAAGGACTCCAAGGTGGGATCCATGTGCCAGAAGGGTTGGGAGAGCACGAGGGACAGGCTGGGCCCACGCTGCCCACTTCAGATGCCCTCAGAGCCGGCTGAGGTGCCGAGACATGGAGACGGGGGCAGATATGGGTCAGTCTGCTCACACCGAACCCTGTGTTCACTAGCATCCGCCACACAGGCCTAAGCTGGCAGACAGGAAAGAGCATGGGCAGCCGGACAGTGAGACCATGCAGGGACACCGCTGCGTTGCTCACTTCCAAGGTCCCAGCACGTCACGTGGCTAGCTGCTACTAAAGGACACTGCCCCAAGATCTCCAACCTATGGCTGAGCCTAGAGCAGGTGACGAGCTCTTAGAGAAAGCAATGGGAGTCCAGTGCTCAGAAAGATGCCCTCAGAGCCAGAACGGCCTATGGCTGAGTGGGGAGCGGGTGAGGAACTGCTGGTGGCCCGCAGGGGCACTGAGAAAGCAGTGGGAAAAGAGGCTGGACTTTATTGGGCATCTGCAACTCTAGGTACTTGGTGCTGAGCAGAGGCCTTCCAAAGGCCACCTCTGTACCCTCCCCTGAGCTCCTAGAGGACTTAAGTGACAGTGCCTCAGTCTCTGGCAGGTGGAGAGTGGACCAGGGTTTAAACCCAGGAGCAGAGGGCTCTGAAGCTAATTGCCCTCCCTGATCTGCCTGACTGTGCGGACAGAGCCAAGGGGAGGAGGAGAGGGAACGGGCGAGAGGCTGGGAGCAGGCCACAGGAGAGGAGTGGAAGCCACACTGTGCAAGGACACAGAGCAGGGCTCAGGGCACGCGGCGACACCTTCCTAGACAGGTACTTTTGGCACCTGCCGGCCTTGCTGCCTCAGTGTCCTGCACTGGGTGTCTGGGAGAGGAGGCCCAGGAGAAGATATTGCTCATGGGGCTCAGAGATGCACAGAGCCTGAGGGCCCAGATCCCCCACTGTGTTGGCCTCAACTGGGGTGGCTGTCCTCACTGGCAGAACATCTGCCTCCTAATGGCTGCCACCCATCTGGCCAGGACTCCTCTCAGAGGCCTATCAGGGCCACAGTGTGGCCCAGTGGGGCACTGTGCTTGTCCCCTCCAGCCCTCCCTCCTGCCTACTGGCCCCACCCCTGGCTAAGCGCTTCTGGACTGCTTCATGTGACCTTCATGGGCCTCTGCCACTCACTCTTACGTGCTGTGGGGGGTCCTGTCCCCTCTGTCTGTCCCCTAGGAAGGGGAACAGTGAACCGAGAATGGTTTGGCTCCAAATCTCCATGACTCAAAAGGATGAGGAAGAAAACACACAAATTGCTTGCGGTGGTGACCTGGGGTGGTGGTACTTTAGTCTTTTTGAATTGGGATGAGCTGCACGCACTGCCTTTGGAATAAACGGGTGGCTGAGTCCCTGTGGAGAACGCTGCCTCTGCGACCCATGGTGGGTGCGGGGCTCCTGTGGAAGGTGTTGCTTTCTGATCCAACCAGGCTTTGCCTCTGCCCATGTGCACTGCCCGGGCTCTGGGACACCAGCCCCCAGCTCCTCTGGGCAGAGGCTTAGCTTCCAGTTCTCCTCTATAGGAAAGGCATCCCTTGGCCTCCTGAAGAGATGGAACCTGAGATCCCAGGAGTGTCAGAGACAAAGGATCCAGCACCTGCTTGGTGATGCTTGATGGAATTTCTGGCTGGTGAACGACAGCCACCTGGTCTGAACCGGGCAAAGTTCCAAGCCCTCCCCTTTCCGGCTGGCTCCTTTTTCTTTCCAGAGGTCCCTCCATCCTGGATGGAGCCTGGGTACAGCCCCGCCTTGTGTTAAGGCCCTGCCTTCCTCATGGTACCATTCCCGCTGGCAAGACAGCAGGTGTCCATGAGGTAAGGGAGTCATGTCCTGGGCCTCAGCCCTGGCCTGGCCACTGTCCTTGGAGTTACCTGGCCAAGGCCATACAGGACTGGCAGCAGGGCCCAGGACAAGTGATTCCCAAGGCTCTGTTCCCCACAGCACACTGATGGGTACCCTGGCTAAACATCCCAAGGCTCTGTTCCCCACAGCACACTGATGGGTACCCTGGCTAAACATCCCAAGGCTCTGTTCCCCACAGCACACTGATGGGTACCCTGGCTAAACATCCCAAGGCTCTGTTCCCCACAGCACACTGATGGGTACCCTGGCTAAACAGACAGCTCTGCCTGTGTTTAGAAAACAAAGGTAGCCACTGTCCCCACCTGCAGGTCACGTTAGCTCACTCAAAGGAACCCAGCTTTCCAGTCTGTCCCACCTAGTCCTTGCTCACAGTGGCTGACACAACTCATGCAGGTCACCAGTGCCAGATGGTCTATCATTCTGGAACTCTGGCAATAGACCCTCATACCTGAGCTGCGACCCTGGGCTGGGTGGTGATGCTCAGCTCCTTGGTGCCTGATGGGTGAAAGTGGCCCGAGAGCTTAGTCTGTAAAGCCTGCGGCTCAGAAGGGTATCACTGGTGGGCGTGGGGATGCACTCCAGAGAGGAACCGCCAGGCCCCCAGGGGAGAAGCACCCACTGGCCCTTACAGTGCTCCAAAAGTGGCCACAGAGAAGGAAGGCCCTCTTCTAATCCCAAGGAATGCGAGGCCTGGCACCACCCTGGGTGCCATGAGCGGCGCCCCTACCGGGCCCCTCTCCACCTGAGGCCCAGGTCAGGGAGGGGCTTGCCAAGATCACACCCACACCAGGGCTAGAACCCAGCCCCAGCAGCCAGGCCAGAGCAGCCCACCCAGGCTTAGTCCTACGCAGGCTGCCCCTCAGGTGGGCACTTTTCCTAGGAAAGTCCCTCTTTCCCTCTCCTAATAAGCTCAGTCCAGAACGTAAAACAAGTCTTGAGCTGAGCCTCAAGCAGAATCAATAGCATCAACAGTCTGTCACACCGTGTGTCCACAGGCATCTTCAGCTCTTTCTGCAATCAATCTGCCCAATCGTCCAGGGCAGGGCTTCTCAGCCCTTCTTTATAGGTAGGGAAACTGAGGCTTGGAAGAGGTGAAGAGCTGGAGCAGGAGCCCAGGCCTCCAGATGGCCAGCCACAGTTGCTGTTTTTACCCACCACTCCCGTAGGGACCTCACTCTTAACCCTCCAGCCGGTAGTGACACACACGTGTCCCAACGTCCAGTGCTCCTGCCCCCACCCCCCATCTCCCACCCCAGGAACAGGGGGGAGTGAAAGGAGAGGCCCGGGCAGCAGGGAGGAGAGGGAGGAGCTTCTGTCACCTACAAGTCACTCTGCAAAGCACGGTGCAGTCACAGTGGCAGAAGCAGAAACAGTGGAGGGTCCACTCCCTGCTGACCATTACAGGCAGGGCTCCGCGGCACAATCTGAGAGGCGCCTCTCGCATCCTGGCCACTTACCTCTCCTTCCTCAGTGCCTGGCTGGTGCAGTGGTAACTGATACACGGTCCAGCCGCCAAACGGGCTTCACCGTGTCAATCTTTAATGAAGCTCCCGGCTAACCTATCAGAACCCTCCTGTCCACCTGATCCCAGCAAACTCTGGGGCCCTGAGGACTGTCCAGACCCCTGTGGGCTTACTGCAGGCCTCGGGGTACCAGATGTCTCCAGAGGGGCCTCCCACCATGGCTGTCCTTTCACCCAGAGAGGTGGGATGCCCAGAGAGGACGCACAGGCCGCAGGGAACAGGTGACCAGCTGCTGGGCACTGTGCAGCTTCAAACCTGCTCTTCTCACCCTCCACGGGCCACCTGGTCCTTGGTCTCCCTTTTTGCACTTTTACATCCGCTCTCTTGCCTAACCCACTTCAGCTGCTCCCACTTTGCTTCTCAGCCTGACCAGTTGTCTGCATAAGATCATGCCTCCAGCTTGCCAGGGGCAATCCTGTCCCACTGCCCTGGGCACCCTGCCTCCATTGGGCAGCAACACTCTATGCCCAGATATGCCATGGGCCTTGGTGCCATCACACCTTGGGGTCTGCATGGAAGGCTGGTCCGCATGTCTGCGACAGGCCAAGCCCTGCTCCACCCTGTCACACCTCCCGCAGTCCTCAGGCAGAAGCGTCAGCTGCCTCCTCCTCCTGTCTACTACTTCCCTGGGCAGCACGCTCTATGTGTCCACATCTGCGCTTCACTAGAGGAGAGTGCTCCTCCTGCTACACTCTTGCCCTGGCACACGACCTGCCACAGACAGTGTGGGACACTCCTCAGTGCTCTGTGCAGGAAATTCAAGTAAGCACCCTCTCACAAAAGCAGCGCCTGCTCCCCACTCCAACTTCGCTTCTCCTGCTCTCGGCCTCCATCAGCCTCCTTGAAAGGCTGTCCCTGCTGGAAACTCTTGGGTGCATCCCCCTGCTCTGCAGGTCCAAGCCTCTGGGCTCTCACTTGGGTGCTTTCCAATACCCCCACTGGTCTCTCTGCTGCCACTAGCCTGTGCTCACGGATTAAACACCAGGAAGCGCAGCTCTTCCTGCCCTCCTGGGCCAGGAGAATGCTGTGGTCCCCACAGGTTCCCATGGGAAATCCGTGCGCTGGGATTGAGGCCTCCCAAACTCCAACTGCCTGTCCTGGTGCCCAGCCTCTTTCCCTATCAGTGGCCCTACTTGGATCAGGCAGTCAGACACATGGACCCTCCCTTCCCTAGATGCGCAACTTCCTGTGGTCTCCCTGGGGTCAGCACTGTTCCCTTCGTGCCTGCCTGGAATGGGTCAATGTGCAGGACACGCATGGTGTGGACTTCAACCTGCTACCGGGGTGGGGGCATCTGAGCATCCTCCTTAACAGTGCAGAACACAGTGCCTGCCTGGCTCAGTCCTCCCCACACCACCAACAGCCTGTGCCCCGGGTGGCTTCTCACTGTCCTCGTGGACTCTACGCTTCCACCACTGGGGTTGGAGAGAAGCGAGAGGACGCAGGTGAAGAGGACAGCAGCACTCACCTCCGAGTCTCGCTACCTGCTGGCGCGGCTCTAAGCTCCTGGGCTGGAAGACTCCGGGAACTGACTTTGAGTCCTGGCTCTGTCAGGCACTCTGACCTTCCTCGCAGCCCAAGCTGGATAAGGGTACACTCTGGCCTTCCCCTCCAGGCCTGGCCCACTCCTAAACCTCCCCTTCCCCTCTCACAGGTGCACCCAGGGCTGGCAGTGCTCCTGTGACTGGCACCAGGCTCAAAGATCCCTGTGCCCTTGCGCATTTTGCTTCCTCTCTTTGGATTGCTCTTTTCTCCTCTCCAACTGGCAAACTTGTATCCACCCTTTAAGCCCCAGATCAGGCACACCCAGCCCTGGGCTCTCAGTCTGCCCTCCGTGTCCCCATAGGCCCGCATTTCCTCTGTCCAGCACAGGACACCCGTGACCAGCCTCTCTTCTCCACCTGGCTGTGAGCTCCAAGATGCTGGGGCCTTATCTTATTCGCCCTTGTACACTGGTGCAGAGCCCAGAACAGGTGCTCCCTAGTTCAGCAAACATCACTGCTAGGACCGCGGATCCTGGTGGGATCTAAACTGCTCCTCCTGAACCCGCGATCCACAATGGCGAGACTGGCAACAAGAAAAGGCCCAACAAACAAGAAAAACACCAGAGAGTGAAAGAATGAGGGCAGCCGGGTGGCCCTACCCAAAACAGGCTGACTCTCCCACTAGGGGCTATCTGAGCAGAGACCCAAGGGGGTGCAGGAGGGAGCGGGAGGTTATGGGAGGAAAAGCCACCTAGGCCCCGATTCGGGAGCTTGCTCAGCACGTTTGGGCAATGGCGAGGCGGTCGGGGACTGGAGCAAAGTGGGCAAGGCAGCAAAGGGCAGCCAGGGGCCAGATGTGGCGGCCACGCCTGTCAGCCCAGATGCTTGGCTGAGGCAGGAAGCCTCAGTGTGAAGATAGGTTGGGCAAGTTAGGGAGACCTCGTCTCAAATAAATAAATAAATAAATAATCAATAATTGTCTGGGGGTATAGCTCAGTGGGGGGGGCACTTGCCTAGTGTGTGCAAGGTCACAGGTTCAACCCCCATGGCCACACACACACAGTGGAAAAAAGCCAGCCAGCCAATCAGGGCCAGCACAGGTAGGGCCACGTGGGCTTCACCTGGATTTGGACCTCATTCTGAGTAAGAGTGAGGCTGCTGAGAGCTCTGAACAGGGCTGGCCTGACCAAGAGCTGAAGGACCCCTCTGTGCTGTGTGGAAGAGACAGGAGGGGCCAGCTCAGGAGCAGGCCCAGGAGTAAGAGGCGCTGTAAGGCCCTTGTGTGGACAAGCGGCTGGCCTTGTGCTCACCCCTGTCCACCAGGCACTGAAAGCTGCAGCCCGAGGGCAGTCCTTGCTTTCCTGAGCCCTGGGGATAGTTACTCACAAAAGTATTTGAGCTGGCTCTCGCCCTACATGAACGAAGGTTGGCAGAAGGCCATTTGTGAAATCTTCATTTCTTCTTTTCCCTCCCTTCTTTTTTATACACGGTCTTGCTGTATATACAATTGCCCAGGCTGGCTTGGACCTTGTGATCCCCCTGCCTCAGCCTCTGAGTAGCTGGGATTATAGGCTTTCACCACTGTTTCCGACTCACAAGATTACCATTCTTAGGACAGAGACTGTATATGCTATGTGAGAAAACAGAAAATGGACATTAGTGAAGTCACGAGTATTTGCTTTTTAAGATGGGGACCGTCAGATGTCCTCAACAATCACCACCTGACCACGGAGGGCTATGGCTTGGGCACGCAGGTTAGCAGCTGGGCGAGGTCTCTTTGAGAAGCAGACTTAGGAAACTAAGGCTCCGCATGGGGAAACGGCTTGTTCCAGGCTCCACAGCTGCTCCGTGTGACAGCCAGGGCATGGCATGGTCACCTGCCTCCAGTCTGCCTCCTGTGCCCTGTTTGTCAATCACCTGCGCTGACCACAGGTGGCTGACCCTAGCTGGCTCTCACCGACCCTCCAGGAGCCTCCCACTGAGGTGCACTGGACAGGCATTGGTAAGGCCATGCTCTGCAAGGGCCCTGAGTGGGCGTGGGTGTCCAGGATGTACCTATGGAAGACATCTAGAAGAGCCCAGAGGCAATCTTGGCCTTAGTGTCAGGGAGATAACCCTTAGTGTCAGGGCTGGTGGAAGGAAGTGGCCTTTCTTCTCTAGGACAGGATGGCAGTGTCTGCTGCAGGATGCTGGTAGAATGTTCAGGAGTTAGGGAACATTCCCGAACCCACAGGGAACCCACAGCAGGGAGTCACTCCTTGGACTTTGATTTAAATCCAAACTGCCCAGATCTGCACGTTCTGCCTCGCAGCTGGTCAGATCTCGCCATGGACCCCAGTCCTACAGGTCTGGCCCACTGCCCTCAGAGTGCTCCCCCTGCCCTCTGCCATGCTGTGCCATCAGCCCTGAAGCAGGAGCTGAGCTTACATTACCCATGCAGGTGGTTTTAAAGGGAGACTTCAGATTTTTACAGTAACTTTCAGTGCCAAGGAACTTTTACAAACAAGGTCTGCTGTTCTCACGACACCTCTGTGACCCCCCTACAGGTGGAGAAACGCCTGCCCCAGGGCACACTTGGCACACTGGTGCCCCAACCCAGACCTGTCCGAGGCCACGTGGCAAGCTCCATCTGCAGTGCACACCTCCTGGTGTGGTCCTCCAACTGGGCAGCTGGCGGGAAGGCGGCCCTCGATTTGAGGCGGTGCTTAGCAGGCCAAGGTGACGGGTGCGATGTCTGTGTGAGACAATTCCATTGACCATGTCCCTCAATCACAGATAGCACCCTCACCTTGAGCCCGGTTTCTCAGGTGGCCGTGATGCTGGTCCAGGAACTTCATCTTGGTCTGCAAGCAGAGTGTGGGGCAGGCAGCCTAGGGCTGCGAGGCGCTCCTGGCCGGGAGTGCAGGGGCGAGTGAGCAAGTGAGCTCACACTCTGCTCCTGCTGATGCTGGTCTCTCCAGGTCACAGGGCACAGTGTGGGCAGCAAGGTGCCTGTCCCGAGGGGCTCACAGTCTACACCAGCCAAGGGCCCAAGCCAAAGGGACACCAGTGGGCTTGCAGTCGGGGAGGGCACTGCCAGCAATGCCAAGGATGAGAGTCAACAGGACACAGGCCAGGGACCTGCCAGGGCAGCACCCTGATAGGTGAGAGCCCCGTGGCCCAGGCGAGCAGCAAATCAAGTCCAGATGCCCGACCTCCTGGCTAGGTTCTTCTCGCTGACTCAGTAAACTAGCAGAGGCCGGACTTCCCCAGGACCTTCAGATGCCGCCAGCAGAGGCAGCTTCCTTACTCCATGGGACCTGGCCAAGCCGTTGCTACTGCCAGATGTACCGCTGGTCACCATCACAGCCCTTTGTGTCTCTGCTGTGCCATGTGCCCCAGAACCTTCCATACCTATCATCTCCATGTCTCCCACGCTGTGAGGTAGACATGCTTTGGAACCACCCACTTCATAGTACCTCCACGCACCTACACAGCACAGCCAGTCTGATGGCCTCTGAGTCCCCAGAGCAGATGGCAGCTCAGTAGGCACCACAGGGAAGGGTCTCTGGTCAAGACACAGGACAATCAGCATTCCATGTCCCAGTGAGGACACTGAGGCCCTCAAGGGACCCTGAACTGGAGGGATGTCACACAGCCAGTGAACAGTGGGGCCAGGACTAGGACCAGATCTCCTGAGACCTAGGAGACCAGAACAGCAGTCCCTGCTGGGGGCTGCTGAGTTCCAGACGGTGGAAAGGCCACAGCAGCTCACTGCAGATCTCCCTTGTTTGTCACTAAGAGCAGAGGGGATGGGATAGCACACACCTGCCACCTACAGGCTGGGGCATACTGACACCAAAGAGGTATCTGGAGGAGGCACAGCAAGCATCACGGAGCAGTGGATGTGAAGAGGCCGAGCTGGCCACGTTGCCCCCAGGAGGCAGGGGGGAGCAGGGGTGTGGACCTGGGTGTGCAGACTCCAGGCTCTCTGGAGCATAAGGGCCTGGTGAGGCCAGCTGCCCTCACTTCCTCTTCTGCTGCCAGAGAGGCTGCTTCAAGGTCTAGGAAAAGATGTGCAGGGACTGAAACCCCCGGGAACTTCCTGCCTCCACATCTGTCTTTAGCTGCGTGTTTTCCCAAGGTACCGCAGGGACTCATTCCAGGGACCCTCTCTCTAGCAGGTGACCAGACTTTTGGCAATGCCAAATAAAGATTAGTATTACTTGAAAAGTAGTAGTTTTCAAGGCATAACTGGTCATCCTCATCACGACAGGAGCCTGCCCTGAGACCAGTTCTGACACCAGCTGCAGAGTCTGTGCAGACCCCAGGGTTAAGGGCTCATCCCATAAGACTGCTGCCCCGCCTAAGACACCAATTCCAAGTGGCAGGGTCCCCAGGCCACTCACACTTCTGTCTGACTTGGCTTCCAGTGGGGCTCCCACACCCCTCCTTAGCTTTGACAATTTGCTATAATAGTTCATGTAATGCAGGGTGCAGATGAACGGCCAGATGAAGAGGTCCAGGGGGGCCCTGAGAACTGGGGCTTCTGACCCTGTGCTGGGTCATGCATCATCCTCTGGGCAGGCAGAAGCACCCGCAGGCGCAGGAGCTCTCTGGCCCTCTGCTCAGGGTTTCTAAGGAGGTCATCAGGCAGGCACTGCTGAGTACACATTGGCATGGTGTTTGGCTCCATCCCTAGCCCTTCTGCTTTCCTTGAGGTCATGGGGTGGGTGGGCAGTTCTAACCTCTCATGGCTGGCTTCCTGAAGCTATTCAGGGCTTCCAGCCACAAGCACCTCATTAACTCACAAAGCGACACCCTTTCACTCCAGAATTCCAAGGGTCTTAGATGCTCTTGTGTCGGGAATGGGGGACTTAGATCAAATGTTGTAACAAAGACGCTTTTATCATTCTTGCTGCCCAGGAACTTACAGTGCTTTCAGTGGCTCTCTCCCAGGTGGTGGGGCAGAGAGGCCCAATCTGCACTCATTATGTTGTAGCTGGTTGGGGACAGTATAGGCGGACCATGCTGGGGGACCTACTATTCAGTCCTATATGAACACAAAAGCCTGGTGTGATGCGCCGGGGTTAGCTGCAGGAGCTCTGGTTACAGGGTTACAGTCATTCCCCTTTCCTGTCCCTAGGTGAAGAAAGAGTGGTTCACTCAGTGCCTGTGGCTGAAGAGGGACCCTGCCTCTGGAAGGTGTCTGAGCCTCTCCTCTGCTCCAGGGCCCTTCCAGGGCTGTGGCTGCTCCTGGCAACGGTCACACTGGCCATGTCTGTAGAACTAGCACACTCTAGCCTGGATGGTGTACTCCAAACCACGATCCACCAGGCCAGGAAGGACCCGAAGAACTCTTTTAAGCCCAAATCTGTCCTTTCGAAGATGGGGCAGCTGAGGCCCACAGAGGTGAGCTATTGTAGGTCATGCCATGAGTCACCTGTATCATTCAAAAGCACACAGAAATAGCAGTCTCTCCTTGGCCCCCAGGCTGTGACCTGAGGCCCAGAAGAGAATAAACTGTAGGTGGGGCGGAGCCCGAGCTGGCCAGCTTTGGCTAGGTGAAGGTGTGCTCCTGCCAGCACTGAGGCCAGTGAGGGCTGGAACCTTGCCATGAGCCATGCACCCCGAGTCCTGATCCCCAAAGGGAGAAGACTGCCAGAGGCACAGCCCAGGAAGAGGAGCAGGAACAGGAGCTGGTTGGCCTTCCCCTAGCCACAGAGGCAGTGCAGTCACAGAAAAGCAGGGACTTCAAACCCAAAGCCCTAACCTTCAATCCCACTGAGGATTCTGGCAGATACCTTTCTTTCTTTGGATGGCAGGACCCCATCTGAATAAGTGTGTCACAGCAGCTGGCCTGACCACCCACTAGAAATGAAAGCCAAACTGGAGGTGCTTTGGAGTCTAAGGAGGCGCCTCTTCAGCCCAGCGAGTCCTCCTGTGCGGCTTCTGGGCCCCAACCCCTCGAGGCTGCTTGGTTGGTGGGGAAGGGGCACACAGAGGCATGGCCTGGCAGAATCAAACAGCCGGGCTGCAGAGGGAAGGCCTAGATGTCATCATGCCATCGTCACCACCTATCCCCGAGGCCAGGGCCCCCGAGTTCCTCCGAAGCCTGGGCACCATCCATGCCTCTCTTATCTTGCCTCATCGCACAGCACCAGGAAAGCTGGATTGACGGTCTGTGGTCACACTCTGTGGCCAGGTCACCACCATCACAGCTAGGCTGCAGCACTGCTGCACCAATGAGGCCCCAGAGCCAACCCACACATGGGGCTCCTTCCCTCTCGGTCAGACAGAGCCTCTCTACCCCAGATGACTGTCCCCAGTGCACGGGACACTTTCTACCTGGTCAGGCATAGGTCCTAGGGATACACACGTTAACAGCCCAGCAAGCTGCCCGAGTCGGATGGGGTGTGGCACTGTAGGTAGGGTTGTACTCTGCTGAAGATAAAACTTGAATCCTGCGGGGGCCCTGGGATTGCCATCTGTTCAAAGGGGGCCCCAGCCAGTGGAACCAGGGTGGAACCAGCTACACCCAGCTGTATCCATGTCCCAAACCAGATGGCAACCCCCACGCCTGCCCAACAGAGGTGCGTTCAATCCACAGCAGACGCAGGAGGCCTGGCTGGTGCTTCTGACCCTCTATCTGAATTGCTAAGTGATGTCCTCCTCATGGGACATGGCTCTCACCTGGAACGAGGCAGGCTTAACCAACTTCCCTAGGACACGATAAGTTTAATAAAATCGCTAGCAAATTCTATTTAATTTAAGCACTTGTTTTGAAAGAAGAGTCTGACTATCGAAACCCCTCATGCCTGTGATGTCTCCATACGTGCAGAGAAAAAAGCTTCCCCACCCCAGGGGAGAGAGATTGCAAAGGAGAAACGTTAAGATCAGCTCACTCTGCCACCAAGTTCAAGGCTCGTGGGTGGAAAAACGTCTAGGAAACATTTTTTGGTGCCTAGGATGCTTCAGGCCCCGCGCCCATGGCTGGGAAGCGCACGCCCTTACATCCCAAGCTCTAGGCAGGAAACGTGCACTCCCCGGGGGCTGTGTGCACCCACTCATGACACCCCCGGAGGCAATCGAGACGCAGCCTCATTAACCTGTAAAGTCCCAGTGCTGACACCCGGCCCCCAGCTCCAGCCAATCAGGCCCAAGAGATTTCAGCACCTCTCCCTCCAGCACTACCAGCACCCACGCTTCCCCGCCCCTCCTTGGTTCAGCGGCAGCAGCAGCAGCAATAAGAAAGACACTGATGCCAGTAACTCTAACGCTGAGTGATAAAACGTGCCGGGCCGCATGTGAAGCATTTCACGTAGAAAAACTACCCTGCATGTCCCTGCTTTATAGGTAGGGACGGCGAGACACAGAAATCTGAAGTGGCCCAGGCCTTCCTCAGAAAGAAGGTGGCAGAACCAGGACTCAGGCTCTTAAATGCCAGGTGGCCCAGGCAAAACCTGGGTTGACTGCGCTGCAATCCCAACAGGAAGGCCTCGGCCCTGCCTTTGATGCCACCGTCACATGTGGCTTTCAGTAAAGCCACATGCGTTGCTGCTTCTTTGCTTCACCTTCAGTGGTCAGAAACGTGTGCCAGGTGCGCTGCACACTCAGCCCGCCTCTGGCAGGTGGCCAGGGCCCTTCACGGTACAGGCCCCATCCTCGTGCCCTGCAGCTCCTTCCCTACTTGCACCCCTGCAGCTGCAGCTCCCTTGCCTGGGACCCCTGCTTGCACCTCTGTCCTTATCCCCACAACTCTGGCTGGGATGTGACTGCAGTGGAAGCTCCCTAGGCAACCCATGTGGGCAGTCACCAGCAGTTTCTCTGTGCCCCGAGCGCCCTGTATGCAGCTTTATTAGAGCAGGCAATGTAGACAGGCGGCTGTTTGTGAACCTGTCCCCCTCAACACCAAGTGCCTTGCAGGGAGGACTCTAGCACTTCTAATCGCTTCCGCCCAGCCAGTTTCTTGCAATCAGTAAGTATTCAGTTGATGTTTGTTAGACATATGAACACTTGAATTCAGGAATAAATTGTTGATTGTTCCCTCCCATTCATGCCAAAGATGTGCTCTAGAATATGGAAGTAGGATGGCCAACGTAAAACAGATCTGGACTTCCAGCTTTAGGAGCTCGTCAGTCCAAACACACACATATCTGTAATCCCAGAGTCCTGGCAGCCTGAGGCAGGAGGATCGCAAGTTCAAGGCCAGCCTTAGCCACTTAGGCCCTAACCAACTTAGCAAGACCTTGATTCAAAATAAAAAATAAAAAGGGCTGGGGAGGTAGAGCGTCTCTGCGTTCAATTCCCAGCGTACATATACAAATGCACACGCTGTCTCATTCTGTTCCTTCACATTGCCAATATCTCTCCACACCGAGTCAGGCAGCTAGTTTCTCTGAAGACTCACATAACGTTACTCTAGCAGAACAGTGCCAGGTACAGGAGGGACAAGAGAGGTCTCAGCACTGGGCTGAGGCTGAGTCCGCTTACCTCCTTCCTGGGAGTTCATGATGTTCAGGGCAAACAACATTGCGTTGGAGAATGTGGTCGCCTCTTCCTTACTTGCAAAGTTCAAGCCGTAGACCTGGCGGGCATCGCGCCACTGGTGGAAGGTTGGCGTAGCCTGATTGTACTTCAGCCCTTTCACGATTGAATAATTGATCACAACCTGGAGGGGAAAGAGAAATGCAAGCCTGTAAACAAAGCGCAAGGGAGCTGAAGGGAGCTGCGCAGGACCAGGGCACCTACGCCCTGGCAACAGGGCAGCCAGTGGGCAAAGCAGGGCCTGATCAGGCCCTCAGTCAGACCGCCATCTGCAGAACAGCAAGGCTCAGCAACTCTTTATTTCACAGAGCGCAGGACGCTGTGCAGCCACTGGCTCCAGCCAGGTGGGACTCAGTGGGTCAGGCTCCCTGCGCTCTTTCAGGCCCTGCCATCTAGGATGCCACTCAAGGCGCTCACTGCTCTGCTCTGCGGCTCAGTTTCTCCACCTGCAAGGTGGGGGTAAGAACACTGGCTTTACTCCCTCAGGGGGCTAGCATGAGCATCACACTGTGCCACATATCTTATCCACACCCCATCTGTGTCTTCTGTGCTCTGTAATTCCTGTTTCTCCTCCCAGGGCCCTCTGCCTAGTGTCTGGAACTTCAAAAGCATTAATAAGTGAGTAATCAGTTCAAAGGCTAACTGGGAAGCATTACTACAGTATGCAGATATACAGTGTTGCTAATGTTTTTATTATTAATCAATCAACAAGCATCGCCTGCCAGGAGCAAGGACAGGGCCAGCAGGGAGAGAGGCAAGGGAGACAGACAGAAGCCAGCACAGGGCTTGCAGGGTCGGCCTCAACGGTGAATCTGTCTGGCATTTGAGACTCTGCTCCTCGGACCTCAGGACTACGGTTCGTAAGAGGCCCTCTGTGGAGGCCTGGAGGGGCCTAGAGAAGACCCCGGCTGGGGCCCTGTGCTGCTCCCTGACCCTCGGAGTCATGTGGCCTAACACCTGGAACTTCCTAGTTCTCAGCTTTCTTGTCCGTGAAATGGGAAGAATGTGATACGGCTATGGAATGGTGCCTCGCGATGCTCTGTGAGGATCAAATTCCATGTGACGGCCAGGTGTGGCGGTGCACGCCTGGGATCCCAGCTACTCCGGCGGCCAAGGCAGCAGGATGGCAAGTTCATGGCCAGGCTGTGCCACATAGTGAGGCCCTGTCTCAAAATAAAAACTGAGAAGGGCTGTGGCTGTGGCTCGGGGGTAGAACACCCCTGGAGTTTGGTCCCTAGTTCCCCCCTGCACACACACACACACTTAAAAATGGAAGAACCTCTTGGGGGTGTGGGCGCACAGTGGGCTGCTGCACTGTGGTCCCTATCAATGACGAACAGAGTCCAGATGAGGCTGGACGGCCAGCTGCCAGGGACTTGCCCTAGGAGAAGTGCGAGATGCTTCTGGATCTGGTGAGGCTTGGAGTTCCAGGCACAGTGATCTGAGGTTGGCAGCTGCTCTCTCTACCCAGCCCCTGCAGGCAGCGGAGCTCAGAGGTCAGAAGGGGCAAAGGGTGTGGCTCAGATGCCTTGGGCACTGGCATGCTACTCTCCTACTGCTCCCACTGCTGGAGGACAGTGCTTCCCACCTTGGCCAGGTGGAAGGCGGATGAGGGTCTTCCTGTGACTGAGGGAGCAGGTGAGTGCGTGGGAGAGCATGTGACTACACGTGCTATTTACACTTAACTGCAACACAGCCACAGCAGGTTTCCCACCAGTTCCTGCACCGGTTCCTGCCTGGCTGTCTGCTCTTGCTCTTCCAGGTTCACAGGGCTACACAGTGGGACCAGCAGAGGGCAGCCAAGTGGCACAGTGCAGTTTTAAGGCATCGGGGAAGGGACTGGAGGCTCTCTGGAGCACAAGCGTTGAAAGAACTGCCAAGTGACTGTGCTTACAGCAGTTCTTAGGATTCAAGGACACCTTGAGGGAACAGTGACCAGATGTGGGCAGTAAGAACCGGCTCTGCTCTGCTGCAGTGAGTCCACAATGGAAGTGTGTTCTGTGATTATTTCTGTGGCTCTTTAGTAGACAATCTGGAGCAGGCCGCAGGGAAATGGGCTAAAAGGAAAAGTTCTAGAAACCACATTAAATCAGGAATGAGCAATCACAAGGGTGGAAGGAGACTCTTCTAGGTATCTTGGCTGCTGCCTCTACTCCTGGAGGGATGCTGTGGGGAGTGAGGCCTAGACTCTGATGTGAAGTTGCTGGTTGCCCAGCTCTCGGGGTCGGGGGGGACCCCATGCTTACCCAGAGGATGGAGAATCACCGAAGGGAACTCTCAGGATTACGTAACTCAGGCCTCCTTTTATACTTGGGAAGCTGAGGCCAGGGAGAATGACTTGTCCACGATTGTGTGGCAGGTTCACGGAGGACTGCATGGGAGGGGTCTGCAGCTGAGGTCGTGGGGTGGCCTCTGTAGCCTGTGGATTGGATCTGGCTGTGGCAGCTTAGGGGGCTGAGTGGTGCCTGTCTAGGGGACACATCCTGCTCAGTGGTTTTCAGCATTCTTGGCTGCTCAAGCTGGCCTCTCACTTACTCTCAGGCCCACTGCTGCTGTCGGAGACTTCAGGCTGCCTCCTGGTGCTTTCGGCTGCCATCCCCACGCACCCCAAAACCACAAGTGCTTTGAAGACATCTATGGTACCAGGGACAAGGAACAAGCAGAGGGTTTTGAGTCAAAGGGTTGTATTAAGACCCTGGTTTTACCGCTTTTCAGCTGAGGAACTCTGGACTCAGTTTCCCCTGACTGTCCTTGAGAAGACGCATTGCCACGGATTTAAGAGACACTCCTAGGAGCGGAGCTTCTACAAGAGCCAAGCTCCTCTAAAAGAGAGCATGAGCAGTGGGCTTTGGACACGGGGCGATGACACGTGGCCCTTCACTTGCCATCTGCACGGAGGGTCCCTATGTGCTGCCAGAGACCTGCAGCCAGCGGCTCAGTCTCGGCCCCCAGTGCCTCCGCTGTCTGTTGACCGCTTAGGTTGAGTCAGAGGACTCCACTGGAAATCCGCCTTGCCACACGTTTAATGTCCTTCTCCCAACATAGCCCTGTCCTGTTTCTCACTTCTGTCGTCCTCAGTAGCTTATGCCTGTTCTTAAACTTCACAGAAATGGATCCACATGGTATGTTTTCTTTGGTTTCTGGACTTTTTCACTTCACACAATGTTTGAGATTCATCCATGTTAATGCCTGTGTCAGTATTTGATTTTTTTTTTTTTATCAGAGAGAGGGACAGTGAGAAAGAGAAAGAAAGAGAAAATCAATTTTTTATTTAGTTTTTCATGTGGCCATCATTGCTCCAACACTTCGTTGCGTACGTGGTGCTAGGGTTCAAACCCACATTCTCAGGCGTGGCAGGCAAACACTGCAACTTCTGAGCCACCATTCCAGCACCAGCATTTGATGTTTTTATTTTTTGGTACTGAGGATTGGGCCCAGGGGTGCTACCTTGAGCTATGTCCCTGCCCTTTTTATTTTATTTTTTGAGACAAAGTCATGCTAAGTTGCCTAGGCTGACCTTGCGCTTGGGGTCCTCCTCAGCTGCCCGAGTTCCTGGGATTACAGGTGTACGCTGCTGTACCTGGAATTTAATTCTTTGATTGCTACATGCATTCCATTTTTTAACCACCAATAACTTCTCCAATCTCCTGCGTGCGGATGACCTCCAGCTCTTGGTTATTATGACCAAACCTGCCCTGCGTAGTTTTGGCATATGTCTCCTAGTGGACACAGGCGCTCATTTCTCTTGTGTTTGTGCAGGGGGTGGGTTATATGGCAGGTGTGTTCAACAATTTTCTTTTGTAGATGGACACAATACCTTTATGTGGTGCTAAGGACCAAACCCAGTGCCTCACACGTGCTACGCCAGCACTTTACCACCTTTACCACTGTGACCAGCCCAGCCCTACTTATTTAATGTTAGTGTGTTTAATCAAACAATTTTTCAAAGCAGCTGTTCCAGCTTCCATCCCAGCAGCAGGCTCTGAGATCTTAGGCTGCCAGCGGTCATCTTTTCAGGCCAGCCTCATGGGTGTGTGCTGGTCTTTCTCAGGTTTCCTCCCTCCCTTCGCTGGGGTGCAATCGGGTGCGGGGCGCCCACTGCGCTGCCGTGACCCCCGCCCTCCCTGCAGTCTCCACCTGGACTTCCCTGATGCACTTTGCATACCACACAGTGCATTTTGTCCTGCTCCCCTGCTTGCTCCACAAATCCCTGTTCACGTTTTGCTCAATTTTGAAAGACAGCATCTGTTTCCTACTGACTTACAGGAGTTTTACCTAGAGTCTTTGTCTTATCCAAATATTTATATTGTAAGTATTTTCTCCCAGGCTGTGGCTTACCTTTTCTGATTTTTTTTTTTAATGAAGAAAACATCTCAGTTTTAAAGAAGTCCAATGACAGCTTTTTTCTATAATGTTTCTTGTGTCCTATTCAAGAAGCTTTGCCTTCTCCAATATCATGAGGGTCTCTGCAGCATTTGTTCTAAAATGCAAACCTTTAATGCAATCTAAAATGTGAACTTTGATTGATTGCTTTTATTCCTTTCTAGTTGAGACTTGTATTACGACTCAGCACATGGCCTGTTGTGGTCCTATTTTATGTGCGCTGAGAAAGCTGTATACTGCACAGTTGTTGGCTGCAGTTGCTACAACTACAAACCGGGTCAAGTTGGTGGCAACAGTACCCAAATTTCCCATGCCTTTGCTAATTTCCCCTGCTTGTTCAACGCTACTTGGAGGCATGATTAGACTCTCCAGACAGGCCCCTGCGTTGGGGTATTGCTCAGAACCTGGAGACTGGTCCACTTTGCTTTGCATATCTGGAACACATGGCACCGGGTGCATACAGATGTAGGGCTGCTCTGCCTCTCCTTTCAGTTGACCCTTTTATTATGGAAAAGGTCTGTCTTTCTCTTCCCTTTCTGCCTTAAGGTCTATTTTATCTGATGTGAATATAACCAGACCAATTTATTTTGGTTTAGTGTTCATAAGGTTTATCTTTTTCCAATCGTTTCCTTTCAACCTCTTCTAATCAGCTTTATTTTTAAATTCATTTTCCAGGACTTATGTGTGTGGGGCTGGGGTGCAGCTCAGTGGGAGAGCTCTTCCTAGAAAGCTCAAGGCCCTGGGTTCTGTCCTCAGACTGGGAGGAAAAAAGGCTCATCTGGATCCTGTTGAAGGATAAAATTATTTTAAAATGCTGTGCTTCCATGGGCTGGAGCGGTGGCTCAGCGGTATTGCGCTTGTCTGGCATGTGTGAGGACCCAGGTTCGAACCCCAGCACCACGTACACAATGAAGTGTTGGAGCAATGAAAACCAGATGAAAAACTAAATAAAATTGATTCTCTCTTCCTCTTAAAAAAAAAAAAAATCTGCGCTTAGTGAATGGGAGCCCACAGTCGCAATGTTTGCTCGACCTTGTCTCGGGGTGTGCAGGAGCAGCGGCGCTGCCTTTCCTGGTCTTTTCAAGGAAGCCCCTGCAGCTCTCACCCTGTCTGATATGTTTCTGAAGTCTCTGAGTGAAGACAGTCAAGAGCCCTTTACATAAAAAGCTTGATGGTGGAGAACCCACTTCTCGACCCTGGGCGTTACTTGCATCTTGAGACGACACAATCTAGGTTGGCAAAGACTTTGGGGGCATCGTGTCATCCAAGTCTCTGCCCAAGGCTAGAACGCTCTTCTCAGTTCTCGCCCAAAGGCAGCTGGCCTCAGGGGCCACGGTGCAGTGACTGCATCTACTTACAGCGCCTTGCGGTTTCCTATCGTGAAACACCCGAGGGAGTCTGACTGTGTAAAAAGAGGTTTATTCAGATCATAGTTTTGGAGGCTTACAGGCGGGCCCACATCTGGTGACAGTCTTCTTGCTAGCAAAGTCCCAGAATGGTGCAGGGCACCACATGGCAAGAGACAAGGTGCCTAGTGGGGTGTCCCTTCTTATCTCACTCGATTATCCTGATTGGTCCA
Source organism: Aplodontia rufa (assembly GCA_004027875.1). Taxonomy (NCBI): domain Eukaryota; kingdom Metazoa; phylum Chordata; class Mammalia; order Rodentia; family Aplodontiidae; genus Aplodontia; species Aplodontia rufa. Next base: position 40,984 of record PVKS010007401.1, read on the forward strand.
GGATGAACCAGTAGGGAGAGAAATAGTCCCCATTCCCCAAGCATCTTGGTGCTCTTTCCAAAGTAAGATTTAAGTTCTGATAAGCCCCAAATATCACACATGCAAATGTAAGTACAGACTCACTTGTGCTTCGTATTTCTCAGTTTCTTTACGCCTACTTTTACTCTAAGTGGACAGTAACACCATGCAGTAGGTGGGGTGAAATTACTGTCTACCCACAACAAATGTGAAAGCTGAGGTTCATAGCATGGAGCGAGAGGCCTTCAGAATCTGAACCCAGATCCTATTCCCAGTATCCACCCTTTCCCTTCTGGTATCCTTCTGGGGATGATGAGATGGCACGCAGACTTGGGGCACTCACCTGCTGATCCTGTAGCTTGACTCCAACGACCCGGAAGCTGTTGCTGGCAGTGTTGTGGTAGATGTTGATGCGGCTGAATCCCTGCTGGCCAGGCTTGATGGGTACCCATTTCTTACTGGTGTCATCATAGACCATCACGGAAGCCCGGGCTTGGCAGATGCTCTGTTCACTGCACAGCAAGAAAAACCAGAAGCACCAGCCTCAGCATGGTGGGTGGAAGCCGGCTGGGCCCTTTCCTGAAAGACGGGCCCCTGGCCACTTGGCATAAACTTTCCAACTGCCCAACTTCCAGCTGTCTGTGGAAGGGCTGCCTTAGGAGGGGATGAGTCTCATTCTTCCAAGACCACATGGAGTGGACAGGACACTCAGCGCCAAAACCAAGAGTAGCTGGGAAAAGTCTCCCAGCTTTGCTTTCGGGGAAAGGCACTTGAACGAGAGAGGAACTGCTACAATTTGCTAGCTGCCTACAATATTCTACGCACAGAGTTAGAGAAGACAATGCACTGAAGAGCCTACACGTCATGACTTAAGGAGTCGCTACTTATGAGCCTGTGCTACGGCGGCTCCGAGACCTGGAGCAGCAGACTCAGGTCCACGCAGATATTCAGTGATGCCTGTGGGATTTCCAACCACTTCTGTCTGACCCTGGAGCATGGGACACAGATAATATTTCTTTTGCAATGTCCAAAGAAATGCTTGACTAACGGTGCTGTGATAGGGCGGTCTCGGATATGCCACATTGGCAAGAAAGTGCTTGGGTGATCTACAGAGCGGGGTGCCAAAGCAAGGTGGCCGCGCTTCCCCTGCTGCATGCCTCCACTCAGGAAAGCAACCTCGTCTTTTCAGACTAGTTTGGAAGATCAGGGAAGAAGCAGAAACAGCCTCTGCATGGGTAAATGTGGTCCCTAAAATCCAGACCCTAAAAGCCCCAACATTGTCCTCTGAAGCAGGCCTTTGGAGCCCCAGATCTTCACTCACAAAAGCTCAATCATCTTTTTTACTCTTCTTCTTAGGAGAGAGAGGGACAGTGAGAGAGAGAGAGAAAAAGAGAACCAATTTTGTTTAGTTTTCCATTGGCTTTCGTTGCTCTGATACCTTGCTGTGTACAAGGTACCAGGGCTCAAACTCACATCCTCGCTCATGCTAGGCAAGCATCATGCCCACTGAGCCACCACCCCAGCCCCAAAAGCTCAATGATCTTGAATGCAGTTTCAGTCGCTATCTCAGCAGGATTCCCAAATTTAATACGGCAAAATGTGGCTGTTCAGGGTAGGCACTGACGACAGTGGGAAGAGGCAGTCACCTGAAAGGGAACCATGTAAGGACAATGGGAAACTGTAATGAAGCTTGAAGCCCAAGGATTCGGGAGCAAGAGTAGAGAAGGTGTGTGCAAATATTGGGTGACCGTGAAGAGACCAAGCAGTCAAGGAAAAGCCACATCATGCTCCCCTCGTCACGTTTAGGAAGGCAGGGAACTAAGATACTTAGAAAAGATCTCTCCCCCTAGCCCTGTGGTTACTGGGTGACAAAAGTAATTTTTTGCACCAGGAATTGAACCCAGAGGCAAGTGACCACTGAGCAACGTCCCTAGCTCTTTTCATTTTTTATTTTGAGATAGAGTCCCACTTAGTTGCTTATGGCCTCACTAAGTTGATGAGGCTGGCTCTGAACTTGAGATCCTCCTGCCTCAGCCTCCTGAGCTGCTGGGATTACAGGTGTGAGCCACCAGGTCTGGCCAAGAGTAATGTTTTAAAAATAAGATTGGTCTTCAGTGACCTGGAAACCTGGACTTGGCCATTGGGTTTGTTGCTAAGTGTTCCAGAGGGCTGGGCTTCCTAGGGACTTGCTCTGTGGCTGAGGCAGTGGATGGCGGACCGCAAGGCTCATTGCCCTCTAGCACCCCTTGTGGGCATTGGCTGCATGGGCGGCTCTGCTCGCTCCACTCAAGCTAACTCCTGTGTGCACTGCCCCCACACCCACCCTGCTGACTCTCCACTGTGCCATGGCCCACCCAGCTCCAGCCCTGGAGTTGAGCAGTTCGGGGCAGCTGCCATCAGCCATGAGAGTCTGTGCTGGGGGCTTGGCGTGGCTGGCAGCTGTTCCGGGATGAGTGGCCAGGCTTTGGTCTGCAACTGAGTGCATTCTTTTTTACTATGACGCCTCCCTCACCCCCTCCAACACTTAGGGGACAGCAACTACATTTCTTGCCTATGAGCATGGAACACTATCTTTTAAGAGAATTCGGTGAGGAGGAGTTAAGTCTCTGGTCATGCAGTCTAGTGGAAATCAGAATAACCCGTGCACACAACCACTCAGACCCCGATCAAGTCCCCAGCATAAACTCACCACAGCCGAGTTATGGGCTAAGCTCTGTCACTTACTGCTATTAGAGCACCCTATGGTCCCTAGCATGAATACAGAGGCTACGTGTTCCCCAGGCCACTCCCAGCCACCGAACACGGTAGGGGGACCATGGTGGCTGGGGACTGTCCATCAGCCTGGACTTTCTCAGGGTTGTGCTGTGGTCTGAGGCCCTGCTGCCTGGCCTGCTCCCTTTGTCCTCCACAGGGTTCCTCAGGGCATCTACATGCTAACCATCTGTGTGGTTTAAGCATCTGCTTCTTGCAAGTCCCCAAATTACACACTGTGACAGTGCAGACCCCCTGAAGGCAGACGCATGCCTGTCCCATTCCCTGCTGTGCCAGGAGCAGACACATAGCAGGTGCTTAATAGTTGCTCACTGGCGGCTTTGGCTGGTGAGCAATGGGGCCCCCTGGCTGTCACATGGCTTGGAATCAGGGAACCTCCCTTGCTCTGAGTGACACTGTCCTCTCTGCTCTCCAGTTACAGAAGGTTTTCTGCACATCTGTGACAGTGGACAGTGGATAGCTGATGATCATGGCTCTTCATGATCATGCGCATGACAAGGCCACCTGTGACTCTTATCCATCGAGTCCCCCATTTGTGTCCTTCTCCTCTGGGGTCTGGGGCCTAGAACTAGGCATGGCATTTGAGCTTTGGTCTGACAGGCACAGACGCGAAGGATGAAGCAGCAGAGGCCAGAGGGTCAGTTCTGGCCCTCAGGGAGCTCGCAGCTAGCCAGGGAGTCGCTCACCTGCCCAGCCACGAGGGCTGGGGGCCCAGGGCTGAAGAAAGTGCTGCCGGGGCGGGGCTTAAAGATGAAAACGCTTCAGGAAGAGGATGTGGGGCTCTGTGGGGAGGGGACAGGCAGCCTAGCAAAGGTGAGAAGCATGTGGTACCAGAGCCGCAGGCCCCTGAGGTTGCATTCCTGGGGTACTCCACAGGCCTTTCAAAAGGGTGTTAGCAACAGGATGCCACAAATGAAGGACGCTGTACAGGGCTGCCACCTCCTAGAGCCTTAAACATCAATAACTTTTAGTTATTGCAATTATACCACAGGTTCCTTTTTTTTCCTGTTGTTTTTTAGCACTTCAGGTTTAAATTAAACCTGTGGTTAACCAAGCCCCTGGGCAGCCCCTATTTGGCCAGCGCTGTCTGTCTGCTTATATTTCACTGTGAGGGAGTGCACGCTCGTTCCAGTCGCCGTCCGTCTTGCTAACTTGGCCTCTCTTTCCCTCGGGCTGTTTTGTTTCAGTGACCCTGCGGCTGCTATCCAGCCACGTCGCTGCCTGAGCTGAGTGTGGCCTCCTCTACACAGTCACCGGGTGATCATCCAAACTGTACCATGAGCACCTTCCTTGGCATGATGAACTCTCGTCCACAAATGATCCTCCAAAGAAGGTTTTGACAATTTCTTTTTAAAAATATTACTTATTGAGGGGCTGGAGCGCTTGCCGGGCATGTGCAAGGACACGGGTTCAAACCCTTGCACCACATACATAATGAAGTGTTAGAGCAACGAAAACCACATGAAAAACTACATAAAATTGATTTTTCTTTCTCTCTCACTGTCCCTATTTCTCTTTTAAAAAATATTACTTATTGAATATGAAGGAGTGAGCTATTTTTTGAAAACACATACACACAAACTTCTCTTTACTGAATGAAAGCCTATTTCCGCAGCCCTGGGCCTGCGTGGCCCTGGCTGGGGAGCGCCTGCCTTCCGGGCGCAGCAGAGGAGTGGGCCAGGCTGCGGCTCAGAGGCTTTGCTCCCTCCGACCAGACCAGCAACCAGTGTGTGTGCTGGGAGGAGAGCGGTCAGGAGACCTGGCTGGGGCTGCCAGTGCGGGCTTAGGCTGCCAGGTGATGGGCTTCCCCAGGAGCTCACGGCTGCTGGAGCAGCTTGCGTGCCAGTTCCCACCCCGGGAGAAGCTCAGGCCAGCAGCCACACTCCAGCCGAGGCTTCCCTCCCAGCGGCACCGAGACAGACTCCAGTGCGGCTGTCTGCGCTGCGTCCACTTAGAGAAGAGACACTGTGTGACGGGACCTTGGTCTCCTCACCTGCACGTGACCCCCTCTGGCCTCAGGGAGCACGCCCTGGGCCTGGTGTGGAGGGAAGAAGGGAGAAGGCACAGTCTGCCCTAGCGCTGGGCTGGCAGTGCTTTGTAGACCCAGGCCACTTTTGAACATGTTGGACCCTCTTACTTAAAAGCAACAGAAGCAAGACATCCATGTTTTCTGTGTGGAACTCTGTAACCCAACTGTGGATCAGTAAGATTTCTTAGGTCAACCTGAGAAATCACAGGTGCAGCTGGAGATAAAACTAACACAAAAGCTCACAGCACACCCTTGGCGATGGCCCCCGCAGTCTGCCTCAGTCTCTCGTTCTGTCAGATCCTGCTGAAGAGTGCAGGCTCCCAGCTCCACCTGCCATGGGACTCTTGCCCTACTGCTCGGATGGCCAGGTACAAGGTGGAGCTCCTCCTGGGCTTCTCCTGAGCGCGGCTGACCCGGGTCCCTCCTGCTTTAGGAATATCTTTCAGGTCTTTCAAAGCATTTGCTACACAAACTTGAGACTGTAAATCCACAGAGTGAGGCAAACGGGCGTTCCGCAGAGTGGAGCAGGGCCGGCCACCGAGGCCTGCTGGAGAACGCGAGGCTGGCTGGCGACGGCTGAGAAGCACACGGGACTTGGGCCTGCTGAGGACGCCGGCCTTGGTCCCACACTCATGCTGCCTGTGCGCAGCTCTTGCCAGTGTGTTCCATTTGTCGGTGCTTTGACGGTTGGGACTCTGCCATCCCTCTTTGTAGACTAAGTCCTTACGGGCTGTAGACGCTAATAATTGTTAAATAAAAGACTCTAGGACTGGAAGAAAGAGTGCATTACGATTGTGTGCCCATGGGAACCTTGCACCTGCAGTCCTACTCCGCTGCTTCTCACAGCGAGCAGCTGCCAGCTAACAGCAGGTGTCAAGATTACCGTCGGCCTTTGCCTTCACCATGGCGTCAGGAAGTCAGGAAACCACACCTTGGGGCCCCTGCCGCCTCTCCAGGTGCCCCTCAGATGGGCCTGGGGCCCGGGGGAGGGCTGACCACAGCGTGACTTACGAGGCTTCTGGAAAAGCACAGGCTGCTCTCCTCTGCTCCCTGCGAGGGTCAGCCTAGAGCCATGTTCTCAGCTGCTTGGGTCTCTTACCAGCACAATGGTCCTGACTTGGTGGCTTCCTTTGGAGAGAACGGCTCATCCCTCTGTCCTGGGGACTCAGTCGTCTCCCCAACAGGACAGCCAGCCAGCCTTTGCCCATGACCCAGGGGCTTCCTGGGAGCAATGCATTCAGCACTGAAGCCAGACAGTCCCAGCAAGTGCCCCAGGGACGCACCTCCTAGACCTGAGAGCTGATATGAATGGGGACCCACCCAGCAGCCCCCTCGGCTCCTTCGCTGCTCTACCTCCTCCTCCATTCCTCACCCCTTCTTCACTTGCCCAGCTCCTCATCCCCTGACCTGGCTTCTGTCCTGAAGATACATTGATGCAACTCCACAGGGTGCCTTGACCCGGCTGGGGAATCCAAGGCCATTGGCCACATCCATCATTGCTTCTGGAAATTCTCTCCTGACCGCCTCAATCTTCGCATCTCCGTGCCTCCATTTACCCTCAGCCACCCCTTTCCAGCCTCCTTCACAGCTTTCTTCCTAGTCACCTCTACAGCAGGTGTCCTTAAGTTGGGGCCAAGGAAAGGCTTAGTGAGTCTAAGAATCCTCTGGAATCATCTGCACACTTCCAGAACCAGCTCATCGCTGTGTTCTCAAAAGGTCCCTGTTCCAAATTGGTCTCAAAGCTTGGTGTTTCCCAAATATGGGCCCTTAGCATACCCTCTCTTGCTTGCTTGTAGTTCTCAGAACCGTGTGTGCTGCAGAACTCGGGTGAGGCATTTAAGGACACGAGCCTCCTGCCCTCTTTAGGAGTCTGACCAGGCCTGGCCTCCATGTTAACCCACTCCGGCAGATTCTGTGGCAGGCAGTCCTCCACTGTGTGAAAAACCTCGCTCTCAAGTCTCTGTTCATTCATCCCCGGGCGGAGTCTACCTGATGGCCAGTATGCTGACTGTCCCTGTGCCGACACCTCTGATCCCGCCCCTCCTGAACAAGGCACCATGCTTCCAACCTCGAGACCTGCCGCACGGCTCCAGCCCCAACCTGCCCAAGCAGGAAGCATTCTTCCACTGTTCCCTATTTCAGAGAAGGGCCCTGACACCTGCCCAAGGACACGTCTGAAACCTGAAAGTCACTTCACACCTTTCTGTGCCTCGCCCTCTATGACAAACAGGCCACCCACTGGACTCTGTTTCTTCTTGGTGCTGGTTTGGAACCACGGCCAACTGCCTGCTAGGCCAGTGCTCCACCACTGAGCCACACCTAGCCCTGCTTGACTTCCTTTTACATATATATAAAAAGAAAGAGGGACAGTGAGAGTGAGAGAGAGAGAGAGAGAATCAATTTTATTTATTTTTCATCTGGCCTCTGTTTCCCTGAAACTTGGTTGTATATACGATACTGGGGTTTGAACCTGGGTCCTGGTGCATGCCAGGCAAGTGCTCCAACCGCTGAGCCACTGCTCCGGCTCCCCTGCTCGGCTTCTTGACTGTCCTGAGGTCTACTCCTTTCTTTCTCCTTCTTGTTTCTCATCCAGATGTCACGATGCTTCTGGTTGCATCTCCTGCCTTCAGGTTCAAGTCTCATGGCTCCCGATCCACCCTTCACAGGTCACCAGAGCTGCCCATCAAAGGCAAACCAGATGTGCCTCTGTCCTCGCTGGGAGCTCTGCCCCTCCCAGCTCTTTGACTCAGACACATTACTTACCTTCTCTGTCCCATGTCCCTGTTTCCATCTTATCTTATTGATCCACATCTCCCCTTGTGGCAAACTCAACACCTGCCAGGTGCTGGTCTGTGCAGCACCGCACGGGAGAATGTGGTCAGTACCTGTTCCCACGGCCCTTGGGCTCCTCATGTTCCAGCCCTTGCCGCCCGAGCTAAGTACTCATGTCCTTTAACAGATACTGCCCTCCACGGCCTCTCTGCCCCAGCTCATGCTGTTTGCTCTGTCCAGACACATTGCCAGCCTAGCTGATGGCCAGCTCCCACTCCCCAGAGTCTGCAAATGTGCTGTCTCTTTTAGAAAACCTTCCTTGGGGTCCCAGGCTGCATGAGACGGTCCTACCATGAGACCTAGCATCACATCCTGTGCCGACCACCCCAGCAGCCCTTCCCAAAGTGTACTGCAACAGTTGTCCACTTGAGGCCCCTCTACTGGATGCCAGCCTCCAGGCCTGGGCTCTTCCCTCCAGACAGGCTTGCCAGGTGCTGGTTAAGAGGCTTAGGCCTCGGTTCTCTTCCACCTGTTTGCCTCCCCACCCTGTTGTCTGGACCTCACAAGGTTCTCAGATTTGGCTCCAGAGTTACAGGCAGAAAATGTGGGATGTTTTGCTTTTAGTCTGTTTAAGTGAGAGATTTCAACAGATGTTCAAAAGTGGTCTATGGAATATGGACTAAAAAGATAGCCACCAACATCCAAAGGTCCAACACGACAGGGCCGACTCCTGGGCTTGTCCCAGCAAGCTTCCCTCCTTACTCTCCCAGACCTTATGCTGCCCTTTGCCCTGCCTGGCACGCCTCAGTGAGGAAGACCGGCCCACTGCACAGCAACCCATGGTAAAGCTGGGTCCAGCCGGAAAAACGTGCCTCTGACATTTGATCCAAGTAAAATGACTTAACTGGTATCACCCAAGTACCAGGGGGAAAGTATTTCTTGAGACGTTCAAACCAGTTTGAGCCGTGCCTTTTCTCAAGGCTCAGGCTAAGTCTCACTGCCTTCAGAAAACACCCAGCCACTCGATATCATTCATTAACAGCTGCTAAGAGCGAGGCATGCTGCTTTGAACCTGGCTGTGTCTGCCCTGGAGATTACAACCTGGCTGGAAAAGGACAATTGCAAAATGCGAACCCCAAGAGTGCTAGAGGAGGGAAAAAGCCAGGTCTGTTGGGAGGAGTTCCCACCTGCAAAGCAGGGCTAATAAAAACATCAGTATTTTTCTAGTGTCTCACACCTGCATATGCAGTGTCTGGCGCTCTGAGCAGTCTGTGTGCCTCTAGCCCTCTCCAAGTACCTAGCTCATCTGCCTCTGGAGTTTGTGAGTCCCTTGGCTACCTCTGAGCCATCAGATCCCCCCAGGTCCTCCCAAGTGTGACCTGGGGCCTTCTAACTCAACAGGCCTGTACCCAGTGGCTGGCATAGGAACTCAGAAGAGGTGAACAGGGCACCTGGGGACAAGTGTTCCAAAGTCAAGCAGAAGCGGCTCAGATGGGACGTGTGGAGTCCTGACTTATTTTACTATAAACACAAGAAACAGGAGTAAGGGGGCCTGTGGCTGGGGGTAAGGTGGGGCTCATAAACACCTGTCTGCACATCTGGGTACAGCTGAGCTGCTGCTCACACGCAGAGTCCACGACAAGGATAGGGAGACTGAATGCCAGCCTCCCTCTCGGAAGCACCTTGTGGTCCAGTTCAGCAGCCCCGTCCCAGGTCGGAGCCGCAGGATTTTGTGAAAGGTCAAAACAACTGCCCCAGGTCCTTGTTCCACTGAGCCTGCCTCACGTCAGGGGATGTGTCCAGAGTCACACTCCTCCAGTCTTGGGCTTGCCCTCTCTCTCGTCCCCCTGGCTTCCCTCTGGAAACTTTTCAATGGTCTGTGACACCTCTCTAGCTTGGCTCCTCTCTGACTGCTCCTTTTCTGACCACTGTCTTTCCCAAGAAGAGAGGCAGACAGTGCAAGCATTGGAGGAGGCCTGCCTGGCTGGTGCCAGAGAGCACGGCCCTGCGGAGTGGACAAAGGCGAGACTGACTACGCACGCAGGGGAGGACAGGGCTCAGTTGGACAAGGTCCATGATCTGCCTGGACTATCTTTTAAATCTGCTGGAGATCCCATAAGACTGAGGAGATAATGGGAGAGCAGTTTACCAAACACAATTAGTGCTCAGCTAAAACCCCAGCACCACATGCACAACTGAGTGCTGGATCAATGGAAAGATTAAAAAAGAGAGAGAGGTAATGAGAGAGAGGATCAATTTTATTTATTCAGTTTTTCATTTGGTTTTCGTTGCTCTGATACTTAGTTGTGTATGTGGTGCTGGGGTTTGAACCCGCGTCCTCGTGCATGCCAGGCAGGCATTCTACCGCTGAGCCACCGCTCCAGCCCCAGCTGATACTATCTTGACTGAGGAAAACGCTGGCTCAAATAAACAGCAGAACCACACGTGGTGAGCCTCTGGTGGAGTCAGTGTGGAGCTGCCCGTATGTGCAGTGGCGCCATGGCCACCTCTGATTCTTTCCCTCACCCAGGAGGAAAACGAGGTGGCCCCCCTGGGCCTAGAGAAGCACTTTCCCTGTTTGGTCCTGTCTTTGTGAAGAGTCCCAGGACCACCAGCAACTATGGCTGGGGTGCAAGGCAGGGACAGTGGAAGGAGCCCAGGCCTCACTGTGGATGCCACGCTGGGTCTGCCGGTCTGCCTTGCACCTGCTCCTCCTCATTCTGCTCGCACGTGCACTGTCCTGCTTCCTTCTCCCTGCCAACTGGAGCGCCAGCCCACGCAGGCTGTCCTCTGTGCCCTGAAGCACTGTGCATCATGGCAGCTCTGGCCGCTGAGACCAAGCGCTTGCTCGGTACCTTTCTGAATAAATGCTTGCTTCTAGGGTTGCTGAGCATGCTGAGTGCTGTATTTCTTGGCATTCAAGGGTTTTTGGTGGGGGACAAGGGACAAGGGACAAGGGTGAGCTCCGCCCACCTCTGCTTTCTCTTTGTCTCTTTCTGCACTTGTTGAAAAAATTAAATCAAGCACACCTCCCATTTACTGAGTGCTGTGTACCAAATACATTCCATGCTTAGGCCTTCAAAGAAGCCCAACCATCTGTTGGGTAAAAGACGTGGTCTCTGCCCGCCTCTCCCCCCCACCCCCACCCCCGGTGGAGGGCACACCTGCACGAGTCCTGAATCTGAGGTGTGGGCAAGGGGGGCCACCAGGGCAGTTGGAGGCACATTTGATTCTACCCAGAACCCCGGGGGGCTTCCAGGAGGAAGGAGGGAGGCTTTCCAAGAGGGGAGGTGCTGCTTCCTAGGTCCCTATCTGCAACCTCGTCCCTCCTCTACACCTACACCAGGGGAAGGAGGAAACTTGCCCCATGCCTCCATGTCCCAATTCAGCGATTGAGAAACAGACACCTGGAGCCTCAGCAGTGCCAGAGCTGACAAGCAGCCCGCAGGGATTGTTGGAGATGGAGGAGATAACCTGGGGAGGGCCGCCTTGCCCAGCCCATGCTGACACGCTGTCATGCAGAAGCGCCCAGGCTCACACACCTCACCTGCTGCTGCCTGGCAGCCTTTCTTCCTCTACTCAGCAAAGCAGAAAACCACCAACTCCCACTTTTCCTTTTTCTTTTTTTTTAAACTGGGTATTGCACCCAGGGGTGCTTAACCACTGAGCCCCAGACCCAGCTCTTTTTATTTTTTGTTTTGAGGCAGGGCCTCACTAAGTTGCTGAGGCTGGCTTTGAACTTGCAAACCTCCTGCCTCAGTCTCCCCAGCTGCTGGGATTACGCCATCACACCTGCCTCCAACTCCCACTTTTTAACATTATTTTGAAGCTGTTTTCCCCCTCAACTTTTTACCTTGAAAAATCCCAGACTTGCAGAATCGTACACCCTCGTCCCTTCCACTTAAATTTCCCAAGGTTAACATTTTGCCGTGTGTAAGTGATCTCATTTTTTGTTGTTCCCTGAATTATTTGAAAGTAAGCTGCAGACAGGAATCCTAGGTCCCCGAGAAGGTTGTTTAAAATAACAATGCTCTAGCTAGGGGTGTGGCTCAGTGGTAGAGTGCTTGCCTAGTGGGCACGAGGCTCAGGGCTCCCTCCCCAGCACTGGAAGAATAAACTAAGGACATCCTAATTTAAATATCCTTATTACACCAAAGGAAACCAAGTTACTCACTTTCCTAGAAATACTTCTGATAATTTTGGTCACAGGATCCACACCTGCATTGCACATAGTTGCTCTTTCTGCTGACCTTTAAAGCGAAGATTGAGGCTATTTTGGTGGCAGGTTGAGGTGGTGGTCACTGTGGACGTGGGACAGGTTTGGGCACAACCTCGACAGCTTGGGTGGGGCTGGGGGTGGCACCTTGGGTGCCAAGGGTAAGTTGCTCGTGGAGAGCAAGACCCTGGCTCCGCCTGGCTGATATGCCAGTTCCTCAAGCAGCCACCCGGCTGGGAACTGTCTACTGGGCACAGGGACAGACACAACTGAGGAACAGTGTCCCCTCTGAACGAGCTCCAGGCTGGCAGAGGAAGTCTGGAACACACACTGGTGGAAACTGCACAGGCGCTGGGTCTCATCCCTCCTGAGGCAGCCACAGTGCGTCATGACCGACTGGCTCGAGTCTCGACTCGACTGTGGGCTAGTTCCCATGCGCAGCGACAGCCAAGAGGGCAGACTACGAAGGCCCAAGAGCAAGGCTCCAAGTCAGAGCTCTGCCAGGTGACGCAGTGTGGCCTGGAGCAGGTCCCTTAACCCTGCTGACACCTACTCAGGCTGAGCACTGCGTACCACACACAAAACGTCACTCGCACCGTGCGCCACACTGGGCACTCAGAGGGCAGCTGTTGTAATCTTCTCCTCTTGGGCTCCGATACCAGGCTGGTTCTCAACCATCTTTTGCCTGGCACCCCTGGGGACCCTAACTCAATCTCAGGGGAGTGGCCTGGAATCTACAGCAGTGTCTCTCATCAGGGGTACGTTGGGTCATTCAGAAGTCTCAGCTGCTCTCCAAGTAACAGGGCTCATGTCTCTAGTGAAGTACCACTGGTCCTGAGGGGCTGTCCAGTGACATGCTTCAGGGATAGACCTCAGAACAAGCACCAAACCCTGACAGAGGCACAGGAATGGGGAGGAGGTCGTGTGAAAATTGTACGAAGTTTTACGCCTGCAAAATCTGCAGGCCAGGGCTGGAGCGGTGGCTCGGCGTTACACACTTGCCTGGCACACTTGAGCATGTGGTCAGACCCTCAGCACCACGTACACAACTAAGTGCGGAGCAACGAAAGCCACATGAAAAACTAAGTAACATTGGTTCTCTCTCTCTCACTGTCCTTCTCTCTTAAAAAAAAAAAAAACAAAAGATCTGCAGGCCAGTGGGAGTGACCGCTGGCAGCACAGGGGCGCCTGGCTCCCTCGCTCCCCAGGAGCCAGTGGCAAGCCTGCTTCTCTGGCCTCTTCTCCAACTCACGCCACCAGAAGCTGCACTAGCAGGAGCTGTGGTGGCCCAGCGTGCCCAGTGCCATGCACCAGCAGGGCATGAAACCCAGCAGCTGGACAAACGTGCCTCGTCAGGCACTGCTTCAGGCTTCGAGAAAACACCAGCGAATCAACCAAACACCCCTGCCTTCTTGGGACATGTACTCCAGAGGGGTGGAGACACACGGCAAATAACGAAAACGACTCTCAGATAACACCCAAGTCAGTGATGTAGGCCTGCAGCGATGTGTGCCGTAGGAAAAACCCAAAGTAGGGCCGACAGTAGGGAGGCCGGGGCAGGGCAGAAATGCTGCTCGCCCCGAAGGGCAGACGAGTCCATCGCTCCCTGGCACTGCCTCCTGCGCCCACACCACGCTGTCAGCTGCTTCCTGCTCAGGTCAGCCATCCAACCAGCACGTGCTGGGACCTGTTGGGGTGGGGGGCTCCAAGCCACGGGGTTTCTCCTGCTGGGAGCTACTTTTTGCGGTTAAAGGAGCGGCCCCACGAGGAAGTCCTGCATCCGGCTCCCTGGCCCCTCTCCAGTGCCTGCGGGGCTGGGGCAGGAGATGTCCTCTGTCGGTGTCTTCCCACAGCCTCTGCCTCTCTATTCCTCTTCCCCAAGTCACTCGCTGCCCCTTTGTCCACACCACCTCCCACCAATGTTTTCACCCCCAGATTTCTGCAGGGCTGCCTCCCACTTCACTAAAGGACAGTGAAGGCACAGCCAGCCTTTCTCTACCACATGGCTGCTTGATCTTCTCCATCTTCCTCCTCTCTGCTCCAGCACCTTGGAGATGGGGCTCACCTGTCTCCCTAGCACGTAGCGCAGCCCCTGGCTGACTGGACATCTGCTCAGTCCCTTTTTAAAGACATCTTCCCTGTCCTTGGAAGTTCACCTGCGAGTCTGTCCCAAAGCCGCAGCTCCACCCTCGCTGCTCTTCCTGCCCCCCTCTTGCCGGGCAGCACGGCCCTCCATTAGGTCCTCCTCTCTTCCTGAGTGCTGCCTCTGCCTCCCCGCGGCCCCCAGGGCGACTCCTGGCTGGGCTCCCTGTGCAGAACCCGCAGCCTGGCCCTGTCTCTCACTGGCTGCTCCTCGCCGAGTTCCTCTCTCCTTGTCTTCGTTTCTTCCTCTATAAAACAGGAATGCACCGTGAGCAATACTGTGAAGGAGTCCAGGAAATGTCAACCTACAGCAGGCCGCACTGTGGTGCGGAGGACACGGCGTGCGCACAGGGCTTTTCCTTGGAGTGCAGCTTCTCCAGATGCGATCCGTCATGATGAGGCTCCCCTCCAGGGGAGGAGCCCGGAACAGCACACCTGCCTCAGACGGGCCGCTGCCTGCTCATCTCAGGCCCAGGCCCTTTCTAGACTCTTCCGCTCCCTCTAGGTTGCTTACTTATGCCCTCTGACCTCCCATAGGAGAGGACACGCAAAGCCCTGGGTCTGGCTGGGACCTGGTGTTGGCTCTCCCTTCACGTGACGTCCCCGGCATGACAACACCTCTTCATGCCATTTTCTCCTGCTGCTCAGTCTACAGTCTACAGTCAGAGGTTCCATTACGGAGGGGAAGGGGAGCTGCTTCTTCCCCTAATCTCTCCCTTCAGGACTGTTGTGAGAACTACACAAACAGTACTCCAGCACCCGGCCCTCGCTCAGGGAGTGGCAGACAGGTGGCAGGGGCCATGGCTGATGGGGTGCAGCTCTGATAGGAAGAGCTGGGTGCTACGGTGCCCCCCCACATGGCAAGGGTGCTCCTAAGGCCACTGCGCTTGGTGGGTGCTGCTCTCTGCAGTCACTGTGGGATTGGGTCACAGCCTGTTTGAGGACAGCTTTGAGGCAGGATGGAGGCTCCAGGGAACCTGGGATTTGCCTTGTTTTGGCCACTAACCCACTCACCATGGAGAAGCCCTGCCCTGCCTCTGGCCTTGAGAGCTGAACAGGATCAGCAGTCCTCAGTCTTAGAAATCATCACCACACAACGTAGGCCTTTCTCCCTCAGGGAAACGTGGGTAAGCCCAGGCCACACAAGAGATGCTGTGGAGCTCTGCTGGCTGAGGGGTAGGTCAGAGGCCAAAGCCCCGAGGCACACAGCTCTGTGCTGCTGGTCTCCAAGGACTTCTCCAGACGGAGAGTTCTCAGTTTCTTTCTTTTTCTCCTTTTGTTTTCTTTCCCTTTGGTCCAGGGGTGCTCACCACTGAGCTACATCCCCAGCCCTTTTTATTTTGAGAGAGGTCCTTGTTAAGTTGCCAGGCTGGTCTTGAACTTGCAGTCGTCCTGCCCCAGTAGCTGGGATTACAGATGTGCACCACTGTGTCTGCAGCTTCTCAGATTTCTAAATTTTAAAAGATCTTTTAAAAAATTTCTGTGCATCCTCCCCATTTTTACTCCAGGTACTATTTTCTGCCACCAGTAATTCAGGAGAGAGTGAGCAGTCCAAACTCTTCACCGTCTAATTTACAACCAAAAATGGCTTTGGAAGCGACATGCCTTTCATGCAAAGCGTTCCCTTTTCCACAGCATCACCCACAAGTCCTTCAAAGCTAAAGGAAATTTACTAAAATGACAGAAAATTGGCTACAAAGGAGCAGGAAAAAAGTCACCAAAAACCAAAACAACAAAGCCAGCATTGCCCTGGTCTGGTTAGACTTGGCCAGGAGACAATGATTGTGACCACATCAGAGCCGGTACCAGAAGAGCCATGCTCGCTAAGCTGCCCTGAAGGAATGCGGTACAAGTTCCACCCATTTCAGTGACCTGCTGTGAGATGTAAGATGCGTCTAAGGAGCTGGGGGCTACCTGGGAACGCGCTGGGGAAGGCGCTCTTGGCGAGCATTGTGAGCTGTGGTCAAGCAGCCTCGAGGCCTTGGGTGAGCCACACAGCTCTACAGAGGCTAAGCCTCCCCGCCACAGGTCAGGAGCTGTGATACCGTCCTCATTCACCCAAAGGGGTAAAGGACTCAAACAAGAAAACTGCCACTAGCATTTAGGAAACCATGAAATGCTTTGTAAAGTTAAGGATCCCTATTTTACCCCACAACGCAAAGTTCTAGAGAGTCAATCATATAAAGGCCTAGACCCCAGGGGGTAAAACTCTATCCTGCTGCCGATCATCTTCCCTGAAGTCACAGGGTAGGGGACAGTCATGTCCAAACTGCAGTCGCAGCTTCAGGAAGAGCACTCACAATGAGCATGGTTTGCAGACCACCACTGAGGCCAACAGGCTTGTGACAGCCAGTCTAGGGGACCAGTGGCCTAGGGTACATTCTCTTCTAAGGTTAGGGTTCCTGCTGTCACAGTTCATCAAGTTTCTCTTGAGAAGGGAACCTCTGTTCTCCCCTCCTAGCAAACAACCTGCTCCAGGCCATGCTGGAAAGAAGACCCAGGACCTGGCATCCACACCTCTGAGCACACAGCAGCCCCTCGCCTGCTCTCGGAGCAGGTGGCTGACTTCTGCTAAGCCTTGGCTCAGAAGCCTTTCAAGGTTGCAGGCATCAGGAGACACAGGGCTGGGAATAGGAGACCAGCAGATGGGAGTGAGGTCACTAACTTGCCATGTGACTTTGGGTAAGTCCCTTGACCCCTGGTCCTGGATTCCCCTGTCACTGGGAAGATCTCTATGGCCCCTTCAGCATTACGATTTTGGGTTTCCCCTGCACATCCCTCTGTCCCCAGTGGGTCCCAGTACTTACACTGTGGCCATGGCTGAAAGGCTGCAGCACAGGGAATCCTGAGCAGGGGAGTCCTGTGTCCCACCAGGCTACGTGGATCAGAGGACCACAGACCCTCTCAAGGCAGTGACTTGATTTTTAGACTCTACTTAAAACCAAACAGGAAAAGGAAGTTGAACCAGAGACAAAGGGGAAACAACCAAGTTAAAAACTGAAACCTAGGTAGAAAATAGAGAAACAAGAAGCCACTGGGCAGAGGCCCGCTGTGTGGGTGGCTGGAGGCGGCACAGTGAGGCCCCAGGCAGCCACCTCAGCTTCTGGGAGCTTCCTGGAAGGGCGGGGGCAGACCAGGCAGAGCCACCAGGCTGCCTGTAGCTCATCAGCACCAGCAGCTCCTTTCTCCACTAAGTCAAAGCCATTGGGGCCTGGACCTAGGATTTCCATCTGCATGGACGTCCAAGGGCAGCGCGGGTGACCTCCTGCTGGCCTCTAGGAGGAGCACCTTGGCGGCTCCTCCACAGAATAGACTGTAGGGCAAAGGCTTACTGTTTGACTCTGGAGTAAAGTCTATATTTCTCCTAAGGAGACACTTCTAATGGTGACATTCTAGTCAGCAACTTACAGCATGAAAGGAAACACTGGCAGAATACTGGGAATGTAGCGTTGTTGCTTAGAAATTAGGTGAGCCCACGGCCTCAGTTTCCTCAGCTGTAACACAGGTTAATGACCCTTATTTTGCCTATCCACACCAGGTTTACATGAAGATGAGATCAATGTCTAATATTCCTTTCAATATTTACTGAAAACCTAACAAGAGCCATGCACTGAGCAAGAAACCAGAAATCCAGCCTTGAAGGGAGCAGTGGCACTTGTCCTCGGCGGGTCTTAGCAATGTGCAAGGGGGAGACAGATCACAAATAGCCATACGAAGTTCAGCACAGAGAACGGTCTGTCCTAGCCAGCGAGATGAAAGTATTCTGAATGTCAAAAATGCATTTTAAAGGATTTAAAGTTATGCACTTCCTGTTAGGTACCGTGTTAGCTGCAAACCAGACTTTTGACATACTGTGGTTTTCATTTTTACTGCTCAAAGTATGTGTGATTTTCCCTTGTGATTTCTTCTTTCATCCATGCATTATTTGCAAGTGTTTTGTTTAATTGTGAAATATCTGGTGTTTCCCACTCTGGCGCTGTTTATTTCTAGCCTAATTCTGCTGTGGTCAGACAGCAGGACCAGTGTGACTGACTGCGTTTGGACTTCTGCTATGATCGAAACCCTTCCACATTTGCAGGGTCTTGTTTCCCATCTACTGGCCCAGCACGTCGTCTACTTTGGTGCATCCTAAGGAAAGAACACGCAATCTGAAGTTAGGCGTGCTCTGTGTCCATCAGGCTGACGGGGTGCGCAGCCGTGTGCTCAGTGTCCAAGCTCCCACCGATTCTGCTGTTAGCTTTTGTCTGATTGTCCACCGTTGCTGAGATGAAAGCCTTAACATCTCCAACTGAGGCTGTGGGTCTATTTTCCTCTTTAATCCTGTTACTTTTTATTTTGTATATTTTGAAAGTCTTACTAAGTACATTTTCCATCATATAATGCCTTTTTATTTTTTGCTACTACTGTAACAAATTATCACAAAGTTAGTGCTTATAACAACACATTTATTATCTTATAGTTTTGAAAGATAACAGTAAATCGGAAGCCCTACATAAGTCTCCTTGGGCCAAAATTAAGATGCTGGAAGTGCTGCCCTTCCTTCTAGAAGCTCTAGAGAAGAATCATTCCCGGGCCATTCCAGCCTCCACATACCACCCGCGTTCCCTGGTCCATGGTTCCTTCACCATCTTCTAAGTACACAATTCGTAACTCTGACTCTGCATCCAAAGAGACTTTTCTTTTTGACCAATGCCAGGCCAGTTTCTCTGCTTTTTAAGGACTCACGAGGTTGAAACAGATCCACCAGATAATTCAGGACAACTGCCCATCCTGGCCATGTGAGGTGACACATTCACATGTTCTGGGGACTCGAGAGGGGTGCTAGCATTACGCTGCCTGTCACACATCTTTTTACTTTCAACCTATCTGGATCCTTGTACTTAAAGAGTATACCTTGTATGTTGCATGTGATTAAGTCCTGCGTTTTCTTCCAGTCTGACAACCTCTTACTGGAGCATTAGCCCCACTCATATATTTTTTTTTTTTTTTTTAAGAGAGAGGGACAGTGAGAGAGAGAGAGAAAGAGAGAATCTTTTTATTGAGTTTTCCACATGGCTTCTGTTGCTCCAACACTTAGTTGTGTATGTGGTGCTGGGGTTTGAACTTGTGTCTTCCCAGATGCCAGGCAAGTGGCGTAACCACTTAGCCGCTGCTCCAGCCCCGAGTATTTAATTTATTGACATGAGTCTACCGTTTTGCTACTTCTTGTTTGATCTGTTTTTGGTTCCTCTTTTCCTGCATTCTTTTGGGTAAGCTAAATACTTTTTAGAATTCCACTTGAACTTCTCTATGACTTTTCAGCTACATATCTTCATTTTTGGAGATTGTTCTAGGGATCACGTATATATCCTTAATTTTATGCAATGTACTTAGAATTAATATCTTACTGCTTCATGCAAAATGTAAGAACTTTGCAGCTGCATGATGTCATCCTCCACTCCCGTGCAGCCATCGTTAGTACTACATATCCAAAACACCACCTTTGATATGTTTGTTTCATGTGTGTGTGTGTATATATGTGTATATACTTATACACACGCATGTACATATACATATGTGCGTATGTATATATGTTTAAAATAAATTAAGAGAAAAAGTCCTCTACATTGACCTACATATTTCTTTTTTCTGGTAATCTTCATTCCTTTCTGATCATCTGAGTCTCCTGGTATTTTTCTTTAGCCTGAGGAAGTTCCTTTAGCATTTCTGACACAGCAGATATGCTGATGATAAACTCTTAGTTTTCTTTTATCTGAAAAATATCTTTATTTTTGTCTTCATACTTGAAAGCACTTCTGAAGAGAATTCTGAGATTTCTTCCAGTATTGTGGAGTCGTTACCCCACCCTCCGTGGACCTCCACAGCTGCAAGAAGCCAGCCACTGCTGTTTTACTATTTTTTCCCACTGGTTTACAGCAGTGTGACTATGATTCCCTTCGGTGTGATCCTCCTTGAGGATCACGGAGACTCTTGGGTACGTAAATTAAGATTTTCACCAAATCTAAGTCAGGTGTGGGGTGCAGCCACGATGGGTGGTGCACACCTGTATCCCAGCAGCTCAGGAGGCTGAGGCAGGAGGATCGCAAGTTCAAAGCCAGCCTCAGCAACCTAGCAAGACTCTTTCTCAAAATAAATAAAAAAGGGTTGGGGATGTGGCTTAGTGGTAAAACACCCCCGGGTTCAATCCCTGGTACCCCCCCCCAAAAAAAAGATTCTCACCAAATCTGGAAAATATTGTGTCATCGTGTCTTCAGGTATTTTTCTTCTGCTCTTTCTCTCCTCTCCCTCTGGCAATTGCATTACACATCTGAAGACCTCCGGATGTTGTCTCACAAGGCATGGAGGCTCTCTCAATTCCCTTTCAGAAAATATTCCTTGTTTTTCAGATTAGAGGATTCCTATTATACATTTTCAAATCTACTACCCATCGTGCTGGAGCAGTGGTTCAACAGTTAGAGCACCTAGCTGGCAAGTGTAGGACCTGGTTCGAACCCCAGCACCAGATACACAACTAAGCATCAGAAAAACAAAAACCAGATGAAAAACTAAAAAACTGATTTTCACTTTTTTTAAAAAAAGAAAGAAAAAAACCTTACTACCCTTTCCTTATAGTTTCTGATCCACTTTTAATCTTGGGTGGATTTTCTATTTCATTTCTAATGCTAGAATACTCACATGGTAAATTTTTAGTCATGTCTGTCCTTCTGTTGGGATTTTGCCTGTTTACTCATTGGACTGTATTTATTTCAGCTACTCTGAAGTACTTATCTGCTCGTTCCCACTTCTGGTCACCCCAGGTTTTACCCCATGCTCTCCTTGCACTGCCCCCGACTGCAGGGGGCCACTGCTGGCACAGCAGGGTCTGGACCATGCTCTCTCCCAAGGCAGAAGAGAAGCAGGTGACTGGTGCTCTCCTGCTGGGCTCTGTTTCCAGCTGGGCTCTGGTGCTCACCAGCAGGTGACTGGTGCTCTCCTGCTGGGCTCTGTTTCCAGCTGGAGTTCTGTTTCCAGCTTGGCTCTGGTGCTCCCAAGCAGGTGACTGGTGCTATCCTGCTGGGCTCTGTTTCCAGCTGGAGCCCTAGGGTAAGCCACCCCCCCCAGGGTCCTATTCACAAGGTGTGGCTGTTCTGGGTCTCACCCTGTCCTGAGGAGCTGCTGAGGACTCTGCACTCCAGTGCAGCTGGATCCCCAACACCTTGGCACGCAGGAGCTCTGCTCCCACAGTTCAGCTCTTAGCCCCAAATGCGGCCAACCTCTGCCAGGCATGCGCAGCCTGCCAGTAGCCAACAGCCCAAAGAGAGACGCAGAACTGGACTCACCTTGCCCCTCTTCTCTAGTGCTTGCTGCGCTGTCACCAACACACCTGACAAGTAGGACTCAGAAGAAAAGCTTTGGCTCACAGTTTGAGAGGCTGACTCCTTGCTCTGGGCCCAAGGTGAGGCAGAACATTGCGGCAACAGAGCGAGGTGGAGGAGCACCGCCTCACTGTTCATGGTGGCCAGGAAGCAGAGAGGGCCTGGAGCGGCAGCAAGGACATGCATGCTTCCAGGCCAGCCCGGCCCCCCCTGCCTACAGTTACCACGTCTGCATTTAGACAGGGTGGACTGACTGGGTCCCAGCTCGCACAGTCCTCCTCTGAGCACTCCTGCAGTAACAGGGGCTTTCAGGGGACACCTCACCAAACCTGTTTCAGCAGCCTGGAACTCCAGCACCTGAGCCCACTAAGATCACCTTTGGGCACACTCCCGCCCTCCGCTCACTGGACAGTAGACACAGGCCGGGGCCACTGAGGGCTCCTCGGGCTGTTTCTTCTCCCCGGTAGCCGAGTCCTGTGCTGTGCGTTCAGGTCTGAAAGTGGCACGGACCTCATGCTTTGTGTGGGTTCAGCAACTTTCGTGTATTCTGCTCATTTTCACAGTGCCTTCAAGGAGGCAGAAAGCCACTCACGACTCTTGTGGTCAGAAGCAGCAGTCTGCTCTGCGCAGCGCCTGCTTTCTGATCCTGAGCGCCTGAGCCTAGGTGTAAACACCCCTGCTGGGAGAAAGTGCCTTTCAGTTTCATCCCTGCTTCCTCGGCCCTGAAGGCGGTGCTGCTGCCTCTTGTGGGTTTCTCTGAGCAGGTAGTAAGAGTGAACCTTCTGATCAGGCTTCCCAGCACCCAGGCCATGCAACCGGCAGCGGAGCCATGGAGCTATGGAGCCACAGAGGGGTGGAGCTGCAGAGTGGCCCAGGCCGCAGCAGAGCCGGGGCTGCATGGAGCCCGCCACACAGGTGCAGTGGGCCTCAGCATGAGTAAGCACCCAGGCGAATCAAGGAGTGCTGACGTTAGGTGGCCAGGCCTGGCCACCTTGGACGGCTGCTGCAGCTACACAAGGCGCTGCAGCTCCAGACACCCCCCACCCATCCACTGAGCATGCGCCCACTACCTTCTGGGGGAAGCCAGAGAAAATGAAAGCAAGGTCAACGTGAATGAAAGTTGGGACTTGAGACCTGACCAATAGCATCAGTGTGTCTCTGTTCCCTAATTAGCATAATTTGGAACCAATAGCATTGATGCTTTTCTCAAACCCTTATTTGCATAAGTTTGGGTCAAAAGCAGTGATCCAAGGGTTACATAAACCCCTAGCCAAGCATACACAGGAAAAAGCCTGCTATCCAGGTCCCCTCTGGCACATTGCAAGAGTTCTGTTCCTGCTTCTTCAATAAATTGCTCTTCCATTCACCCACCCTGGTCTGTGGATTTCATTCTTTGAATTCACAAGAACCCAGAAGGAAGCAGCAGTTGACAGTGAGCAGCTGAAGTGTTCTGGTGGGCACTGCCCCATCTAGAGCTGCAACACTGTGGGCGGAATAGGCTGCTCATCCAGCAGGGCCAACCGGCTGGCAGAGGCAGAGGAAACTGGTCTTACCAGCCAGGGAAGAGGGCCATCAAGGTTCACCCCAGAACTTCTGTACCACTTTTAGGGTATTTTAAAACTTCTACCACCTACCTTTAACAGAGCACTTAAAGAGAATTAAGGGCAGGAGCAAAAGTGTGCAATGATTTCCGGCTGCAGCGTTACAAACACAGTTTGGTCCTTGCCTCCTGATGCATGTCCTTGGGCTTTCACGACCCAGTTCTTAACCTTGGCTTCCTCGTCTGCTCAGTAAAGGGATGGTATGAAAAAACTGTGGACCTCGAATCCTAAATCAGCCACAAGAAGGCAACAGAAAGTAGTGGAGAAATACAACAGGAACCTAGGAGGCAACTTGGTGAGCAAGCATCATGTTGTCTTTAAGGTCCCACTGACAATGTGACATCAGGAAAGAGCTCAGAACCTGGTGCACCCCTTAGGATGTAGCATGCATAGGAAGGATGGAGATCCTGTGAATCACTGTGCATGATAGGAGGAATGATGAGCGAAGAGAGGAGCACCGAAGCCTGCACAGGATGTGACATCTACTCAGATTGCCATCAAGATATCGATGTCATTCTTCACGGATGTAGAAAAAGCAATACTCAAGTTTGTATGGAATAACAGAAGCCCCAAAACAGCCAAAACATTACTCAGCAAGAAGGAGGAAGCAGGTGGTATCTCAATTCCTGACCTGAAATTATACTACAAGGCTATAGTAACAAAAACAGCATGGTATTGGTATCAAAACAGAACGGAAGACCAATGGAATAGAGTAGAGGATTCTGAGACGAACCCCCATACCTTTATCTGTCTGATATTTGATAAAGGGGGCAAAAGCATAGTGTGGAAGAAAGACAGCCTGTTCCAACAAATGGTGTGGGACAAATTGGACATCCATGTGTAGACAGCTGAAATTGGATCCTTACCTTTCACCCTGCACAAAAATTAAATCAAAATGGTTCAAAGATCTGGATATTACACGAGCAACTTTACAATTGCTTGAAAAAGAAGTAGGATCAACATTACGTGACACAGGGGTTAGCACCGCCTTCCTTAACAAGACTCCTATGGCACAAGCAGTAAAGTCAAGAATAAATGAATGGGATGCAATTAAACTAAAAAGCTTCTGCATAGCTAAAGAATTAGTCAAGAGCGTCAAGAGAGATCCTACAGAATGGGAGAAAATCTTTGCCTGCTACACCTCGGACAGAGGGTTAATATTCAGAATATACAAAGAACTAAAAAAACTAATCACCAAAACCACAAATAATCCACTCAATAAATGGGCTATGGAATTAAAAAGAAACTTCTTAATGGAGGAAGTCCAAAAAGCCCCTAAACATATGAGAAAATGCTCTGCATCACTAGAAATCAGAGAAATGCAAATCAAAACTTCACTGAGATTCCTCCTCACTCCAGTCAGAGTGGCAAAAATGAAGACTATGAACAATGACAGGTGCTGGAGGAGCTGTGGGAAAAGAGGAACACTGTCACATTGCTGGTGGGACTGCAAACTGGTACAGCCACTCTGGAAAGCAGTGTGGAGACTTCTCAAAAAAATTAGGGCTGGAACCACCTTATGACCCAGCCATCCCACTCCTGGGAATTTTCCCAAAAGAGCTAGAATCAGCATATTATAGAGATGTGGCTTCATCAATGTTTATAGCAGCTCAATTTACTATAGCTAGACTATGGAACCAACCCAGATGCCCCTCACTTAACGAGTGGATTAAAAAACTGTGGTTCATATATACAATGGAATACTTCTCGGTCATTAGAGAAGACAATATTATGGCTTTTGCAGCCAAATGGATGGAGATTGAAAAAATTATGCTAAGCGAAGTATCCAAAATTCAGAAACTAAAAGATCAAATGTTTTCTCTCATTTGTGGAAGCTAGAATACAACTGGATATAGTATGATAGCTCGCTAAGCTAATAATAACCTCAACATGTATGAATTTTTACACGAACAGGGGAACCTGGCCTAGGATGCTGGGAGATGTGGGGAGGGGGGCAAGGAGGCGGGGAGGGAATAGGAAGGACATCAAGGAGACTAGAGGGAGGGAGTATGGGGGAATCAACTCAGCGGGAAACCTCCGACCTCCACAAGAAGTCCATTTAACATGGGGGTTTAATAGGGGGAAACATGGAACCATGGGGAACCCAAGGGGTGGAACCATGGAATGGCATCAGCCTTGGCTTGCTACGTGAATACACATTTGTTTTTGATTGTTTGATAATGATTCCCTGCTAATTGTAAGTTTATATTCAACAACAAAAAAGATCAAATCATTCCTTAAGTATAATGCCTAAACTTAGAGAAAGTTAAATGCTCAGTTCAAACAGAAAGTATCATATACTCATGTTAATTGTGGAAGATTTTAAAATTATAGAAGAGTATAAATGTCGGTAGTTTTACTACTCAAAGACAACTACTATTTTATATCACTTAAAATCTATAACTTAAAAAAGTTTTAACCATTTAATTAAAATAAAAAAGGATGAATGTTTCCATTATATTCCTATGTAAAAGGTTTAATAACTTACCTAAAATCATATAGTCAATGTCATGGTTTAGATTTTAGGTGTCCCCCAAAACTCATGTGTGAGACAATGCAAGAAATTTCAGGAGAAATGATTGGGTTATGAAAGCCTGAATCTAATGTGTATGTTAATCTCCTGATGGGGACTGAACTGGCTGGTAGCAGCAGGCAGGCAGGGAGTTGCTGCAGGAAATGGGTCACTGGGGTATGCCCTTGCGGTCTGCATTTTGTCCCCTGAGAACGGAGCTTTCTCTCTGATTCCTGATTCAACGTCCTGAGCTGCTTTTCTCTTTTACCCCATTCTGCAATGATGTTCTGTCCTGCCCTGAGCCCAGAGCAATGGAGGCAGCTATCTACGGACTGCCAAACACACCTTTCCTCCTCCAAAATTGTTCTTGTCAGGTCTTTGAGTCACAGCAGCCAAAAAGCTGACTAAAAGAGTTACTAAGCATTAGAATAAGATGTGTGTGTGATATGTAGTTTGTGATATGATTAATGTTATATTTTGTATTTAACACTGTCTCATGAGCATTTCTCCAATTAATAAATATTTTTGGAAAACACACACACACACACACACACAGAAATCTACTCGATTGGACCTTCAACATAGGACAGATGGAGATCCCATGAACCACTGTGCGTGGCGGAAGGAATGATGAGCGAAGAGCAGGGCACCAAAGTCCACGCAGGACGTGAAATCTACTCGGATTGGCCCTCCAACATAGCAAATGCTCAGTAAACAATAGCACTGGCTTGAATCGAGAGAGGGACTTTCCACGTGCCTCGACTCCCACAGGGAGCAGAGCGGGTAAAGGGAAACCATGCTAGGGAGCTGTGCTACACACACTACTCAGGAGATCAGCAAGAGGCTGAATGTGACCGGCCGGGGAGAGGCATCGCGCGGCCATGGATCTTGGTTTCATTTTCTGTGAACAGACTACCCGCTCTTCTTGCCTCTCTTGGTATGGCTGAACACTGCCACTGACACAGGCTGCTCATGAAGAGATGCAGCTCACGGTTCCCAGGGGTCTCGCCTAGGGTCCCTGCCCCACGCTTGCGGGCTCTAGTGAGGGCAATGCATCAGGCAGAAGTGTGTGGGGCGCAAACCGCTGACAGACTGGGGTCCCAACTTGTCTCCAATGACCTGAGGGCCTCCCGCTGGGCCCCAAAGGCTCTGTCACCTCCAAAAGGGGACCAAGCCTTTAGTACAGGGAACTTTGATCATCTGCCTGTAGGGAGCTCATCCCTACAGTTGAGGGGCCTGAATGGTACCCTGCAGTCACTGAGTACTCTCAGGAAAAGGCATCCCACTCCTCACTGACACCTGTGCCCTCCACAAACCTAGTGGCCATGAAGACACGCTGTGACCCTTCTTCACTGGGTCACTGCACCTTTCGTTATCACGGAAGGAGAGGAGAGAGGGAGGTGAAGGAGAGGTCAAACCCAGCTGCTTCTCCGATGCATCCCAGTGGTCCAGGCTTCTATGCTTTTGTGCACACAGCTGTCCTCACCCGAAATCACCTTCACACCACCTGCACTCAGACTCAGTTTGCCTTACGGACCCGACTTACACATCACCCATTCCGCGCTGTGGATACCGTAGCAAGATCCAGGAAATTACTCCTGCTATGTGCTACTCCAGGATTGTGCAGCATTATCACCTAATTGTCAGCAGGTGTGGCCCTTCACATAGGGGCCACCAGTCTGTGTTCATCTGTTGCAACCAAGCACAGTTGCTCAGCACAATTCCTGCTACATGACATGTGTTCAGAATCTTTGGTAAGCTATTCTGAAAGGACCGGACCTCAAGAATGCAAATTACGAGCAGTCGGAGAGGGGGTAGATATGGTGTTCCCACCCCATCAGGGTTTGGAAAGACAGTGGGTGAGCCCAGCTTGCAATAAATACTAGGGCACCCTGCCTTGGGTACGTCCCTCCCAACCACGCTTCAGACTTGTCTGCAGCATCAGCCGGCAACTAGATGTCCCGGGAAGAGCAATGGCTCTCGGGACAACCACAACACCTCCGAGAAACGCCAGCACCACAAAAGAAAGACCCAAAAGACAGCAAATGACGCACCCCCTCCCACGGGAAGCAGAGCCTCAAAACCCAACGGGTATAATAAATGTCTTCTGAGAGATGAGGGGAGATACGTAAAGATGAAGTAAGAATAAGTACCAAGATGAAGAACCAAGCGATCTTTGTTTTTAGTATAAAAATATAACTGTCGAGCCAGGTGCAGTGGCGCACACTTGTAATCCCTGCTACTCAGGAGGCTGAGGCAGGAGGACAGCATGTTCAAAGCCAGCCTCAGCAATTTATCAAGACCTTGTCTCAAAACACAAATAAGAAGAGTTGGGAATGTGGCTCTGTGGTTAAGCTCCCCTGGGTTCAATTCCTGGTACCCCCCAGAAAAACTGTGCGTGATGTGTGTGTGTGTGTGTGTGTGGAGGAAAATTAATCTAGGAATAGTAACATACACACACTCACACATGATGAAATAAAGAGCAGGACAGCAGAAGAACAGGCAGGGATTTAAAAATCAGGCCGAAGAACTGACGCCAGCAGGAGGGGAGACAAAGGGAGTTTGGAGGCGGCACACGCGCCTCCGCGGAAGGCGCCTCAGAAAGAGGGGAGCGGAGACGCGATGTGTGGGAAAGCAACGACAGAGAAGTTTGCAGAATTCCCGAATAACACAAGAGATCAGACTAAAGGGCTACAGCGTGCTGAAGAGGACTGGTAGGAGGAAGGCATGGGCGTGACCATGCACACACAAACCAATTGTAACATTTAAGAACAACAAAGACAGAGATTCCAAAAGATTTCCAAATACAAGCAAACCATCTACAAAAGAACAAAAATCAGATCAGACATCTACACCCCAGCCACAGCAAGCAGTGGGAGAGTATCTTCAGACAACTGGAGGCAAAGAACTTTGAACATGCATTTCATTTCATACCTAAACTATCATTTTTATTTTTTTAATTTTAAAATTAGTGCATTACAGTTGTACATAAGGATGGGATTTGTTGTTACAAATTCCTAGATGCACAGAATACAGCAATATGATTTGGTCAATATCCCCCTCCACTGCACCCCTCTACTTCCTTCCTCCTGTCCCCCGATCCCTTGCATCTCTTCTGGGTCCTATATTTTTCCACCAAAAAACCCAAGTACACTGTCATAATTCTTATACTTATGAAGAACATTTTTTGCATACATGACTATAGTATATACAATGACATACTTGTCGACATGTTTGAAAGGTACCTTGCTTTATCTTGGTTTCAACCTTTCCCCTTCTCCTCCCTTCCTATCATCCCTTGTTATTCTTTGATATATATTGATAACAGGATTAAACATTTACGCTTTTGAAAGGCATGCAGTATAGCTTGCTTAAACTATCATTTAAGTGTGTGGGGAAGATAAATACATTTTCAGACATACAAGATCTCAGAATGTTTTCCAGCTATAGACCTTCCCTGGATGAATGTCCACTAGACCAGCAAGAAGGAAGCTTAATCTAGGAGCAACAGCATAGAAAAACTGGTAGCACACAACTGAATACTAGTCAACCATAAAAAAGGAACGAGGTACTGGCGCATGCTGTAACAGGGACGCATTTTGGAAAACAAAGTGACAGAACTCAGACATGAAAGGCCATCTACTATGTGATTATATTTGTACAAAATATCACAATAAGCACATTTATAGGAAGAAAACTCAGATTAGTGGTTGTCACAGGCTGATGGTGAGGGTGATTTGTACCCAGGTCTTCATAAAGATGAGAGTGATGAAATGGAGAAGTCCATGTCATTAAAAGAAAAAAAAATTTTTTTGAGACAAATTTAGTTTTTCATCTGGTTTTCATTGCTCCTACACTTAATTGTATATGTGGTGCTGGGGTTTGAACCTAGGTCCTCGCACATGCCAGGCAAGTGCTCCAACCGCTGAGCCACCACTCCAGCCCCCAGGCAGACCTTGAACCCCTGGGCTCAAGTGATCCTCACACTTCAGCCTTCTGAGTAGCTGGAACTCAGGCACACACTTCCATGTCTGGCTGGATGCCAGTCACAGCTCGGGCACTCTGTGACAGGCAGGCTCACGGCAGGAAGCACCAGTGTGAGTGCAGAGGCAGCAAGGAGCGAGGGGAAGGTGTAGGCCCAGGCTTTCCTGCAGCGTCCAGGGAAAGGGCAAGGCAGGGCAGACTGGCTGGAGGCACGGGCCCGTCTCTAGCGGTTTGGTTCCTGGCTCGGGGTTGCTTAGAGCAGAGGAAACACTGGCTTGCTGAGGGAGAGGCCAGGAAGTGGTCACCTTGCCACTTTTCCATTTCTGTTCATTCCTGAGGCTCCACGGAAAGGGAAGCTCAACAAGGAAAACTGCTTACAGCCACCAGGAATCAGCTAGGCTTGGGAAGGGTGGTCACTTTCCCAACCAACAAGGACCCCAAAGATGTCAAGACATCAAAAGCTATTTTAAAAACAGGGCAGGGATATGTGGGCAGGAAGTGCTCGCTGAGCGTGGAGCTTTCTCCTGGGTGATAGAGCTAGCTGTCTTAAACTAGACAGCAGCGGGGGTTGGACAGCCCATGGAAGCTGAATACACAGACGGCGCACTGTGAAAGACGAAGGCCTGGGAAAAGGGAGGGCGAGGCGCTGGTGAAGGCTCCTATAGCCTAAGGTCTAATTATGCTGGAATAGGCAAAGATCATCGCTGCCTGTTTTTTTAAGAAAGTGTATCTATGATTTGAGAGCAAAAATTCCAGATGCGGTGACTTTTATGTATGTGTGGGGTATTTGTCTAGGAGGAATGGAACATCAGGGTGCATTCAAGACCCAAGGACACCACGGTCTCTAAACGATGGTAAGGAAAAGGAAGCAAGCTCAGGCCAGAGTGAGCAGCCACAAGGAGAATGAAACAGAACCTGCGGCATTTGTTCAACTGAAGAAAACGGCACACACTCGCTGGAAGGCAGGAAAGAGGAACACAGGAGGAAAAGGACAGGAGTGAGGGAACGGAGATCAAGACAGCAGAGAAGAGCGGCCACGCCAGCCCCCGAGCTCTCCCACGTGGCACCGCTGTGCACCAAACGGCCTCCCCACGGTTGCTAAGCTGAAGTCCTGATCCACAAACGACTGTCCTGGAGGAAATGTGTCGAAGAGTGTGAAAGGATAGGTGCTCTTATGGGAGGAGACTCCACAGCTGCTCTCTGTGCACCTGTGTGAGAGTCCTCTCTTCTCCACCACAGGAAGGTGGCCATCCATGAGCCAGGAGGTAGGCCCTCAAAGAAACCAAAGCCACAGCACCTTGACCTTGCACTTCCCAGCTTCCAGAACTGTTTAAAAAAATGTCACTGTTTCAACCACCCATAATTTTGTTGTGGTTGCCCAGGCAGACTTGCCTTCTAAAATATTTAGAAAAACTGCACCTTCTATGCTTTTAAGGTGACATCTATACATTTTCAGGGTAAGTTTAAATGGTTGTGGAGGATGTAATATTTAGAAAAAGCACATATAGTATGTGTGCATTAAAGGTTAAATTTAGCCAGGAGTAGTGGCGCATGCCCATAATCTCAGTGACTCTAGGAGTCTGAAGCAGGAGGACCAGAAGTTTGAGGTCAGCCTCAGCCACTTAGTGATACCCAGTCTCAAAAAATAAAAAGGGTTGGGGATGTGGCTCAGGGGTTGAGCACTCCTGAGATCAATCTCCAGAACCTAAATAAATGAATAAATATTAAATTTAGAAATGCAACTTAATACACAAGCCTAAGCTTCTCTGAATTTAAAAACTCTGCCATAAAGCTTAATTGGGAAAGCCTGTTTGCTCTGCCAGAACACTCAGACAAATCAGATTTGCTTTCTGTGAAAAAAATAAAAAAACAAAACTTTGACTTAATTTTCCCACTCCAACATGCTTACACCATCTCAGGAAGAGCACGTCACCCTGGAGTCTTTGTTTCAGGTCAGACCCTGAGCGGATAAGGCACAAAGCATGGCTGAGCTCGCAGCCTGGGAGCAGCAAAGCCTGCTCCCCTCTCCACTGCCCAGTCCACCTGCAGCACTTGGCTCTCCTAACTCCTTCAGGGCCAAGGCCTCTCACACAGTCCTCTCTCTGGTCCACTGAGGTCATCACACGCTGCAGCAGCGAATCATGAAAGATTTGGCAAGCTAGGGAGTGCGCCCATCTACACTGTGAGAGGACACTCAGGAACAGCCAAGAGGGAGCAGAGCGGCAGCCCATGGTCAAGTCCAGACAGTACGGTGTAGGGTACAACCCAGAAGAGGAGACCAGGAACTGTTTCCTCGGTGTCCCCAGGAAGACCCCACGTGCCCCAGTCTGAACCTGCCATGCCTGTGTCATAGTTACCGCCGTGCTGCACCTGGGTTGAAATCGCTGGTCAAGACCAGGAAGAGTTAGACTGATACAAAGTAAGGGCTAGAGTTGCTCAGTCTAATGAGTTAAAACCAAAGCATGCTTTAAGAATGGAAATAAAGAAATGGAAACATTATAAGATGACTTTTAAGTACAGAGAAAGCCTAGCTAGCAATTTTAATCATGCAGAAGTTACGGACAAAACATGGTTAGGAAACCAGAGGAACATTATAAACCTGTGAATATAACCATGAGCATGTGTGGAAAGAATATAGTCTCAAATAGGTACAGTAATAACTGAAAAATTATGGAACAATTAACCAAACAACCCTAGTGAAGATTAAAAATATTTAACGCAGCCAGTCACAATGGTGCACGTCTGTAA